>JAMKCH010085305.1:0-77768 GCA_023653785.1 Ophioderma brevispina
TCAGTCTCTTAGTCTCTTATTTTTGCGTGTTTTGAAAACACTGTAGCATGCTTTTCTTATGCAAACTGGGTGAAGACGTGGGTATATAAAATGCACTTTCCAACGTTTTTTTTTCTTGGCTCTTTCTCTAGAATGTTTGTTTTTTACTGTAATAAATTCGTTTTGATGGATGTTTTTCGTTGAAACTAAAAATCGCATCAATACTTCTAGAGCACGTGAATTGTAAAAAGTCGGAATGTTAAAGTATTTCATATTTTGACTTAGCATTAAGATTACGTACGTAGCATTAAGATTATCTGTACCTATTGCCGAGTATTATTAAAATAAGAGGCAGTGTGCCTCATTTTTAAGTTGAACGCCCCTAAAAAAGCTCGGATTTGCCTAAAATGGCTGCAATTGTCAGGTTATAGGAGTATATGTAAGTGTTAATCATTTTTAGGCAGAGTATACATAATCTTCTTTTTTCAGGGAAAAATGGCCGGTATTTCTATGCAAATAGTCCGTGCTGGGAGGTGCTTTCGTCTTGTGCCGATTTCTCACTGGGAAGCTGGTCAACCCCGGCAATTTCTATGCTTGGTAGGCTAACATCATCACGATCTTCTGAGAAAACCTAACATTTAAGGTACCAATCGACTGATAGCGGAGAAATGAGAGTTTCTTAATCGTGATTTTGTACATTAGCCCTATAGCAGTTCATTTAGAGGTGCTAGGTGTTAAACCTTAACATGATTGGAAAATTTTCAATATACCAATTAGATATGGTATAATTTTGCGTACGTCTTTGAAGTTCGTACTTCACATGGTATTAGGAATGTTAGGTTAACATTTTTCTCCGTGTATTGTACTCCCAGATATCACCTTATGCAAACCTCAAAATTATTAATAAATACTATACTACTAAATACTATACATTTGTACCACCCAGTGATAAAGAGTTCTATACATACCTGTGTAGTAAACGTAAGACCCGCTCCAAACATAAGAATAGAAACCACCAAAATTGTAAGAGGTTTTCTGGTTCGTAACGACGGAACTCTGTCCCCTAATTCGTCCGTAATTGCTGTTATTACGGTCTCTACGGTCACAAACTATATTATTCATATTGGAAGAAAATTATAAGTTAATTTTGACAATTAAAATCTAATTAAACACCATCAGCACGTAACAGTGGCGTAGCCGGGGGGGGGGCAGTGGGGAATTAGTGATTTACATAGGCCATATACTATACTTACAAATTTTAATATATGTTTGCCCCGCCCATGAAAATATATGTGCCCCCCCTTTGCCCCCCTGAAAAAAGCTGGCTACTCCACTGGCACGTAAATTATGTCACAAACGATTTTACTTATTTTATCGATGACGACGTGTCTTAGATTTAGACATATCTAAATTTCTAATGTGAAAAACTTAACATTATAGGTCTAAAGACGATAATTTACCTAGAAATGTGAATAAGACATTGGAAAAAATAAGACCAAAAAGGGAAAATAAAATATCGTTGGACACCCCTATAAGTAAGGTACGCTTTACCATAAAGAAGGCGCAAATGCAAGACATGTCTCAAAGCTAGTATCGAATGAGATGTCTTAATGAACTGGTCTTGAGTATGTACACTGCAAAAACTCCGTTGTTGAATATGCAACACCAGGTCGGTGTTAAGCTTGTCAGTGTTAATTTCTGGTGTTAAAGTTTAGGATTTAACACGCTTGGTGTGTTGCAAAATTTTGGTATGCATTTTGGTGGTTGCTTATGATAATGACTAGAAGTATGTACAATATAGAAGCAAACAATAAAACAGCAAACATTTCTACTAACATATTAGATGTTACAGCGAAAACAGTTAACACCAACATTTGGTGGTTAATTTAACACCAAAGAGTGTGGTCCTCCTGGGACACCAGGAGAGTGTTAAATTAACACAGTGGTGTCAATTTAACACCAAGAGAGGGTGTTAATTAACAGTTGTGTCAATTGAACACCAGGAGGGTGTGTAAAAAACATAATTAACACCGACATGTGTTTTTGGGTTTGGTAAAAAGATTAACACAAGAAGTGTTATTGTCATATATTGTAACACCAAAATTAGTGTCAATAGAACACCAATTGGTGTAAGTTTAACACCACCCCCCCCCCCCCCCTATAGTGTGGTCCTCTCCAAACACTGGCTTGGTGGTTAAAATCAACACCCTCGGTGTTAAATTACACCGATGTTTTGCAGTGTAGAGAGACACGTCCCATTTTAGAAAGGTTCTCTTTTTACGTCCTCGCTAACGTAAGTCACTAGACGAGACGTGACTTACTTGACCACTCCTTAATAAATGGCCTCACGACCCAAGTCTCAATTTATTAGTTTATTTATTATTGAAGACATGTATGAATCATATACAAGCCACAGGTTGAGAGTATAATTGACACCCTTGTTATCATGATCTCGTGATACACAAGGCTTTGTCGTGTTTGTTTGAAAAATACTTTATCGTTAAATGTTTGAACATGTATGTAGCCATTTTCCAATTGATTCAGCATGTCCCAAAATAATGTTAACACTCGGGTCAAAAACTTGTCAAAAATTAAAGTACGCATTGGTTTTTCTTTCCTATGCTTTTAAAGCTGATTAATTAGCTTTTATCTAGCATTTATTTTATTCCAATCCGATTTTGTTTCATTCCAATCCGATATGTAAAACAAAAGATATGTTTCATTTAAAAAAAAAATACAAAAGCGCATTGGTACGATTTGCATTGCTTTTATTAAAGAGAAACATGATTTTGTACTTCGAACTGGCAACAATAACAACAGCATTGTAACATTAAATTAGAATGTTTTGATTAACTATTTAACTCTTGAAAACAAATCATACTTCCTTATGATTAATAAAGTTTGATTAACGTCTTTATCCTCAGCAATATTTAGTTTTTAAAACATTTATCAGTTCACTTTCATAAGCAGACATACCTGGTCAACATTAAGGTTATCATTTGTCTCTATACACAAGAGAGTATTAATTTTATGGTAGTTAATTATAGAGAATATACTGAAACCAAGCAGAAACGATGAGATGCAGGAATATGTTAATTTTACATATTTATGTTTCAAAAGAAAGGACGAAAGTAGGAAAGAAAGGAAGACCCAAGAAAAGATCGTGTGTCATTTATGTTAACCCAGGTCAAAATTCCTGTTGAACCGAGTTGTAAAAGTCATTTTCCATATTAAACTAATTGGTTTGAACTAGGTTTAACTATTTTCAACTTTAGGTTCACAAGGGATCAACTGTGTGTAAATTAACTGGTTTGTCACCAAGCTTTTCACTGGTTAACATAGGTTTAAAAAATAGGCAGAAATCATACCAATTTGATTTTCACTTTCCTTTCTGATTAAGCTAATCTTTTATACGTATCGGATTGGAATGACATAAATGACACATTAAAGGTTATTGAAGGCAGAGTAAACTAAAACCCATAAGAACATTTATTTTTGACAACGATTTCATTCTCGAATGTTTCAATTTTTGCGACCCTGTGTATGACAAACACATCATAAAAACAGCTTCTATACGCGACATCTGTAGGGCCATTCTCCAATAAAATGTTCAGGTTTGGTCTCCAAAATGACCAAATATCAACATTAATGAATTCCTGAAAATCATTAAAGATCGTAAACTTTAATATTTTCAGAACATGGAACAATGCATGGGTGATTTTTAAAAAAAATATCCGATTTTGAGTATATTACCTAACGTTAACACTTAGGTAACGTATATGGGTAACGTATGTGGTCTTCCTTTATCTTAACCGTGCCGTTCTTAATAAAAGTACATGCTTTGCCGACTTTATGTATCGCAGTGTTTAGCAAGAGCGCGGCGGGAGGAAGGTAACGTATCTGGCGCGGTATGAACGTAACGTGAGGGATTTCTTTCATTACCATGCCTGGAAATTGTTACTTCAAAACCAGATATTATGCAAAACATGTATATATAATATAACGTTGACACGTGCTTAATTTATCGCATATTGGAACATTCTAGCTACCGTTATCTTTAGCAATTTTGTATCAATTCGAATTATGGTAACGTATCTGGCTGCAATATTGACGACATGCTCTCAGAACTCTTACGAAACTTTAATAATAACGTTTTATGAGAGCAGCGTAAGAAAACGGGTTTGTCAACAGGCTAAAGAATTGTCGCCGTCTGTGCAAGGGCAGTAATTTAATTTTGCCGTTCGATATTGTATTTCAATTTTTTTTTTTTTTTTTTTTTAACGTATCTGGCGCGGCATGAACGTAACGTGAGGGATTTCTTTCATTACCATGCCTGGAAATTGTTACTTCAAAACCAGATATTATGCAAAACATGTATATATAATATAACGTTGACACGTGCTTAATTTATCGCATATTGGAACATTCTAGCTACCGTTATCTTAGCAATTTTGTATCAATTCGAATTATGGTAACGTATCTGGCTGCAATATTGACGACATGCTCTCAGAACTCTTACGAAACTTTAATAATAACGTTTTATGAGAGCAGCGTAAGAAAACGGGTTTGTCAACAGGCTAAAGAATTGTCGCCGTCTGTGCAAGGGCAGTAATTTAATTTTGCCGTTCGATATTGTATTTCAATTTTTTTTTTTTTTTTTTTTTAACGTATCTGGCGCGGCATGAACGTAACTGAGGGATTTCTTTCATTACCATGCCTGGAAATTGTTACTCTCAAAAACCAATATTAGCAAAACATGTATATATAATATAACTTTGACACGTGCTTAATTTATCGCATATTGGAACTTCTAGCTACCGTTATCTTAGCAATTTTGTACAATTCAGATTAGGGTAACGTATCTTGCTGCAAAATGACGACATGCTCTCAGAACTCTTACGAAACTTTAATAATCAAATATTAATAGTGTTTTAACGTTATATTAAGCATAATAGAGGCTGATAAAATGTCATGTTACCTGTGATACGCGCTCTTGTGTACACTCTAAATTACAGGGATTTAAAAGTAAATCTTAAAAGTTTTAAAGAAATCTAAATCTTACTTAGATTTAAAAATAAGTCGAAATGGTTTAAAATTCAAACCTTATAGCTTATACTTGGGTTGTATTTTTAATCTATTGGATTACTTTTAAAACTTTTACGATTTAATTTTTTAACTCCTTTTTAAGATTAAATTTCAAAACTAATAGATTAACTTTTAAATCTTAATGGATTTAAAGTTAATCTATACGATTTATTGGTCACTCCTCACAATCCGTATGGATTTACTTTTCAAGGATTAATATTTTAATCTTGCACTGATGTGTGCGCACGGTACGCATTAGGAGAATATGACAAGAAAATATGCTTTTAATCTTGTCATTTTTTTTTTTTTTTTTTTTGAACACCTCTTGGTCTGCCCACTGCTGGAGCAACAATGCACAAACAAGGACCTTGCGGAATTCAGTGAAGCAGCCAGACGTTGTACCCATCTCTGGCTGGATCATATTTGAGAACCACAGTGTTTTTACACGATAAGAAGAAGAATTTGACACCAAAATCAACTGTATGTGACCTTGCAATCTAAAGTTACACTCTCAAATTTGAAACAATGTGCAAAAAAGTCAAATATAAAGGTCATTGACCTCTGACGTCACGCTCCATGAGCTAAGACTTTGTGTTTCAGATGTCCCAAGTGATGGTCTATATAAATATCATAACAAGACACTTGGTCAAAGATATGATTAAACCACTCCTCATCTTTTAAAATGTTCAAATATTTAAATGCTCAAAAAACTGCAATTTTTGTTGTTTCTTATATACCACATGGAAGATCTTTGAAGAACCCTAACTGACTTGTCGCACAAGATACAACATCCAAAATTTCAGAATATTTGCATGTATCCCAGTGTCAGTTTTGAGGAAAAAATTAGTTCCAAACTGCCAGAGATTAGTCTTTTACGCATATTTAAAATAATTCTCAAATTTCCGAAATTGGCCAAAAAATGCCAAAAAAGAAGTTTTTGGCCCAAAATTAAATGTGAACTTTACTTGAACCTAAAAATCTGGGTGTCATAAGAAAGAACAAATTATTATCTCTCATTTGACACCAAAATCAACTGCGTGTGACCTTGTAATCAAAAGTTACACTCTCAAATATGAAGCAATGTGTAAAAAGGTCAAATATAAAGGTCATTGACCTCTGACGTCACGCTCCACCGCTCCATGTGCTTAAGACTTTGTGTTTCAGATGTCCCAAGTGATGGTCTATCCAAATATCATAACAAGACACCTGGTCAATTACCGTGATTAAACCACCCCTTAAGGTTTGAATTTTAAATCATTTCGACTTATCTTTAAATCTAAGTAATATTTAGATTTCTTTAAAACTTTTAAGATTTACTTTTTAAATCCCTGTAGTTTAGAGCGTAACGGGCAGGGACACATTTTAAAGAATGGATTTGGGCTGGCGACATGGCGAAAACAAGAATCATCAGACATATTGCTTGATACTGGCCCAGGTTATAACTTCTAGTCCAGGTCATTTTGAAAACATAACTCCTTATTATAATTTATATTAATAAGCATTCATTCTTAACGAGAAAAACAGGCTTTAAACTGTGTATGACTGTGAGCAACACGAAAAATCATTTTTGAACGTTTTATCGGAGAATGGCACTGTAAAGTCTTTGAAGGGACATGTTCTATTCAGCAACGAAAACAGAAGGTCGTATGTCGTAAACCTTTGATTACTAGACTAATAGCAATACTTGTTACATTCAAATCAATCAATACAATAAGTTCCACGCATTACAAATGATCCCTAAGTTCATTAGCATTAACATTGACGTTTACTTGTAATAATGACATGTACATAATTATTGCAAAATACTATTGATGATACATAATTTCTGCTATAAATTTTTTTTTTTTTTTTTTTTATCCGTATGGATTTACTTTTCAAGGATTAATATTTTAATCTTGCACTGATGTGTGCGCACGGTACGCATTAGGAGAATATGACAAGAAAATATGCTTTTAATCTTGTCATTTTTTTTTTTTTTTTTTTTGAACACCTCTTGGTCTGCCCACTGCTGGAGCAACAATGCACAAACAAGGACCTTGCGGAATTCAGTGAAGCAGCCAGACGTTGTACCCATCTCTGGCTGGATCATATTTGAGAACCACAGTGTTTTTACACGATAAGAAGAAGAATTTGACACCAAAATCAACTGTATGTGACCTTGCAATCTAAAGTTACACTCTCAAATTTGAAACAATGTGCAAAAAAGTCAAATATAAAGGTCATTGACCTCTGACGTCACGCTCCATGAGCTAAGACTTTGTGTTTCAGATGTCCCAAGTGATGGTCTATATAAATATCATAACAAGACACTTGGTCAAAGATATGATTAAACCACTCCTCATCTTTTAAAATGTTCAAATATTTAAATGCTCAAAAAACTGCAATTTTTGTTGTTTCTTATATACCACATGGAAGATCTTTGAAGAACCCTAACTGACTTGTCGCACAAGATACAACATCCAAAATTTCAGAATATTTGCATGTATCCCAGTGTCAGTTTTGAGGAAAAAATTAGTTCCAAACTGCCAGAGATTAGTCTTTTACGCATATTTAAAATAATTCTCAAATTTCCGAAATTGGCCAAAAAATGCCAAAAAAGAAGTTTTTGGCCCAAAATTAAATGTGAACTTTACTTGAACCTAAAAATCTGGGTGTCATAAGAAAGAACAAATTATTATCTCTCATTTGACACCAAAATCAACTGCGTGTGACCTTGTAATCAAAAGTTACACTCTCAAATATGAAGCAATGTGTAAAAAGGTCAAATATAAAGGTCATTGACCTCTGACGTCACGCTCCACCGCTCCATGTGCTTAAGACTTTGTGTTTCAGATGTCCCAAGTGATGGTCTATCCAAATATCATAACAAGACACCTGGTCAATTACCGTGATTAAACCACCCCTTAAGGTTTGAATTTTAAATCATTTCGACTTATCTTTAAATCTAAGTAATATTTAGATTTCTTTAAAACTTTTAAGATTTACTTTTTAAATCCCTGTAGTTTAGAGCGTAACGGGCAGGGACACATTTTAAAGAATGGATTTGGGCTGGCGACATGGCGAAAAACAAGAATCATCAGACATATTGCTTGATACTGGCCCAGGTTATAACTTCTAGTCCAGGTCATTTTGAAAACATAACTCCTTATTATAATTTATATTAATAAGCATTCATTCTTAACGAGAAAAACAGGCTTTAAACTGTGTATGACTGTGAGCAACACGAAAAATCATTTTTGAACGTTTTATCGGAGAATGGCACTGTAAAGTCTTTGAAGGGACATGTTCTATTCAGCAACGAAAACAGAAGGTCGTATGTCGTAAACCTTTGATTACTAGACTAATAGCAATACTTGTTACATTCAAATCAATCAATACAATAAGTTCCACGCATTACAAATGATCCCTAAGTTCATTAGCATTAACATTGACGTTTACTTGTAATAATGACATGTACATAATTATTGCAAAATACTATTGATGATACATAATTTCTGCTATAAATTTTTTTTTTTTTTTTTTTTATCCGTATGGATTTACTTTTCAAGGATTAATATTTTAATCTTGCACTGATGTGTGCGCACGGTACGCATTAGGAGAATATGACAAGAAAATATGCTTTTAATCTTGTCACATTATCTATGCGAAAAGATTAAAAGCCTTTGTTCTTGGTGCATCCAGTTAGTGCGTACTGTGCGCACACATCAGTGCAAGATTAAAATTTTTAAAAAGATTTGAATTTTAAACCATTTCGACTTATTTTTAAATCTAAGTAAGATTTAGATTTCTTTAAAATTTTTAAGATTTACTTTTTAAATCCCTGTAATTTAGAGTGTAACGAGCAGGGACACATTTTAAAGAATGGATTTGGGCTGGCGACATGGCGAAAAACAAGAATCATCAGACATATTGCTTGATACTGGCCCAGGTTATAAATTCTAGTCCAGGTCATTTTGAAAACATAACTCCTAATTATAATTTATATTAATAAGCATTCATTCTTAACGAGAAAAACAGGCTTTAAACTATGTATGACTGTGAGCAACACGAAAAATCATTTTTGAACGTTTTATCGGAGAATGGCACTGTAAAGTCTTTGAAGGGACATGTTCTATTCAGCAACGAAAACAGAAGGTCGTATGTCGTAAACCTTTGATTACTAGACTAATAGCAATACTTGTTACATTCAAATCAATCAATACAATTTATCTTCTGTTGAAATTTACATTGTTGATACCCAAGTTCCACGCATTACAAATGATCCCTAAGTTCATTAGCATTAACATTGACGTTTACTTGTAATAATGACATGTACATAATTATTGCAAAATACTATTGATGATACATAATTTCTGCTATAAATAGAAATTGGCATGCACCTACCTGACTGTCCAGCCCAAGAGTTATGAGCATAAGAAAGAATAGTACAGACCACAGCTGAGGTACCACGGGGATACGAGAGATGGCTTCAGGGTAAGCCACGAATGCAAGACCAAGACCTGTTGGCAGGAACGGGAAACAAACAATTGCATTTCAGAACCTTTGCTAAAGATGCTCTTTTTTGGATGTTTACAACGAGTTTTGCTCTCTATATGGTGAGTTTGACATAAATCATGTCCAGTTTTCCTCATGTCCAGAAAAAAATCATGCCGAGTTTCAAAATCTCGACATGATTTTTTCTAACATGAGGAAAAGTCGACATTGCATTTTTTTCTGGGACACTGAGAAACAATGGGACATGATTTATGTCAACTCACCACATAGAGAGCAAAACTCGATGTATAGAGGGCAAACTGGACAGATAGCGCTGTAAACTCGACATATAACGCTGCACACTCGACATGAGTGAGCAAACTCGAGTTTGCTCATGTTGAGAAAAAAATCATGTCGAGTTTGCTCATGTTGAGAAAAAAATCATGTCGAGTTTGCTCATGTTGAGAAAAAAATCATGTCCAGGTTGCACATGTTGAAAAAAATCATGTCCATTTTTTTAAAACTCGGCATGATTTATTCTGGACATGATTTATGAAACTCGGCACATAGAGTGGATAGGCAGCGCTGTAAACTCGACATATAGCGGGGTAAACTCGATATACAGCGCATGAAACTCGACATGCGAGGGAAAACTCGCCATGATTTGATACGTGGAGCGTGCCATATTGCTGAGTCACTGTCAGAGGCCTGCGTAGGCCTTTTGCTGGGCTGTGAGCTTGATGCATGTCGAAGGCACAAAATGTTATACTGTATGTTCTTATAGCTCTGACAATTCTTGACAGCAGCTAAGTCACTGGTTCAAATCCTTAAATGCGTGTCCTAGTCATACTGAATTGGCACAGTTACATCTCCACATGTTCACTGTGCGGTCATGCATCACAAGAAAACTGGTATCAGGATATTCATGAAACTCTATTTTGAAAGTATGTTATTTTTTTTCTTTTTAAAGATTAGTGATGTGATCATCCGCAGATATTGAGTGGTCAAATTTCACATCCAGGTTGCGGATGGAGGGAGAAGCCGTACTTACTATCTTGGACCAAGATAAAATGTTGAAGGAAGTAATAGTGATGAGGAGAGCAGGCAACAAAACCAATCAGTTTTATCTTGGTTAAGCTCGAGCTTGTTGTTGAACATCCAGGCTTGGAGATCAATAACACATCACCAGCTTAGCTTAAATAATGCACATACAGCATCCCCATGCACATAGGGTCAAAGATGGAAATAGATCTTCACATCCTGTGATAAGGAAGATGTTGAGCTTGAATATTGGCCTCTTCAAGTGTAATAAACAAAAGCCATGGGGAACACCATAAGATCACATTTATATGACAGGGTTCCGTCGATATAACATGGTTAGTTCTGTTACCAAGGTAAGTCTGAAACCATGTTTATTGCACATTTCCACGAAACCAATAACATGTAGTAAATGGTTATGTACTAACTAATATATGAATGTTGAGGAATAAACTTGCGCAAACCCATCTATACTGTATATTATAAAATACCACATCTAGTTTTGAGATTTTCATAGCAAAGTTTTTTCGTATACCATTTTCCACAAAATTTTTTACGGCCATTGTTTTGCACATCATTCTCGGGTTGTGTTCCAGTTGTGTTAAACCCTGTACGAACATATAGAGTACATCTTCAAGATTAAAATAAGGTATAATTGCCTCCATATAACTCTTTTAGTCATCAACGATGACGGGTTCAAGGCTCTTGGAGATTAAATGTTGCAGATGGAAGCGATCCATCAAACTAATTCCAAATCGCTTGCCTGGTTATACCAAAACAGAAAATTATTATCGTCTCTACTAATGACCCTTCAGAATGCCCTTTGGGGTAATGATTTTGAATTACCCATAGACCATGTACATTGTACATCCCGTAGCTTGCATTTTAGCTTTATAACAACCTATGGGTCCTATACACGGCAACAAACAAACATTTTTGTTAATATTTTTATTTTTTTTTTTTTTTTTTTTAACACCATTTTGAAAGGTTATTCTGAAACTTATGACCTTGATCGCGATTGTCATTTGTAGATAAAATTATGGCAATTAATACATTTTACGCTCCTGGGACATGCCAAAACTATTGACATACGTTTAACACAATCTGAGCACTTTTGAGCATTGACTCGTGCTACATTTACTCCCTTGGTAATATATTTTTCAAAATGTTCATGATTGTGAGTGAGGCAAAGACGATTTTTTAATTCATAACTTTAACAGCGATTGCCGCAAATTTTTGTTGACATATTGAAATACGGACCAGACTATTGTTCGAATAAATGCGTAATAAAGTTTTTAAATTTAAAATTATTAAAAATACGAGATTTAAGATAATGAATCAAAGGAAACACTGGAAGCAAGGTCCCCATAAATTATGAAGATGCTTATACAGGTTATCCCACACTTTTCACCTCCGTTCAAAGGCATTTTGTTAAACTAAGCTACGCATGGGTCTTTGTTTTAGTCAAATAAACCGCTTTTATTTGCCGTTACTTCAGTCCAATCCGATACTCAAAACAAGAGCAGGGGCGTAATCCGCGTGAGGACCTCGGGGTGCGGTCGGGTTGCGGGGCCCTCTGATTAGTCAAAAAAGGCTATCTTTTGCAAACCTAACCCTCTGGGTAGCTGGAAAAGAATGCTTCATCACAAAACGAGTTGTCAAAGTGTATTGGGTCATTTTGCATTAACTAAAAAGTCCCGGGGGGAGATTGCGAGAATATAAGATTATAGTAAATCACTTATAGGACTCAAAGTGGCAGTTAGTGGGTGACTATTAAACCTACTGAAGATATTACCAAATCTTTTTGGACTTCGTTTTTAGTCAATAAAGTGTGAACTTGTCTTGAATGTCAGCAATACTTTGATGTAGTTTTCAAAAATTTATCTCCGTTACTTTCATTATCAGAATGGTGGTCAGCCATAGCCGTTTCCGTTATCCATTCTCTTAATTGCATTCAATGCTGAAACTAAACAAGCAATCCATTCCTTCCTAATTGAATTCCCAAGAACCTATGTCAACGGCTCTAACGGGACTGGAAGCAGTGTGGATTGGAATTATATCAATCAGGAGCAGGCCCAGCTGAACCAGAACAGACCAGACGTTAAGACTTCAAGCCAACATCTCACGTGTTGAAGAGTCTTTCTGGCAGATATCCTGGGCGCTTGCTGAAACATGGTGACATGAATCGCGAAGTCTTTTCTCAATTGAATACCACAGCAAGATAATTTTTTCTTTAAGGATGGAACGAAGCTGTGTTATGATATGCCTGAAGTCAAGGGTATTCATGTTTGCTTCGTGGTAGTTCTCAAATGATTAAAGGCAGAAATCGGACCAATGTGATGTTAGCTTCTCATTTTTGATAAGCAATCTTTTGTTTTACATATCAGATTGGAATGAATGAATGACAAACAAAAGGTTATTTTCATTGGCTTGAAAGATTACCTAACGACCGATGCAACCTTTGTTTTTAAAAATTATTTATGTTTTTTGGTTTTTTTAATTTTACATAGTAGAACTTTAAGTTTGGTAATTAGGACTGCAATATTTTCATGCTAAAATTGGTTTTGTTGCTGTTTGAGCTCCAATGTGGTACAGACGTCAGAAAATTACGGGGTCAGACTCCGGTAAACAATATATCCGTCTTGTGGAGGATTAAAAAAGGTATGCCTGTCTAGGTTCTGACCGATAGTACACAGGTATTAAACATAACGGTTGAAAGTCATCGGGAAAATCTCATTTTTGTTGCCAAAGTGGTGTCAAATGATTTCCTTGTGTCATACTAAAGCAGAAAGCAATTTAAATGATTTAGTGATAGCACAATTTGCAACACACAGAGCAAGGTTCTTGGTCACCCCTAGGCCATGTGGACCCTTGAACATTTTTGTCATTTGATTATGCAACCCAATATGCCACCAGACTGTTAAATAGTGCTTTTTGGAACCTATGAGGAATACCAATAACTCGTTACCAGTTTCAACAAAATTATGAGACGTAGTTACACAAGGATGAACTTGACAACCTAAAAGGTGCACGAGAGATTTTGGGGCATCATACAGTGTTTCATATGTAGTGATTTCATATACTACGTGAGTCAAAAAAAAAAGGTGCAGGGTTGCAGATGAACTTGACCTTGATAATAATCACTGAATCATCGATGTGTTGTTTTTTTAATAAAGCACAATCCTAATGACTTCCAAATGTTGAAAAAATGAAGAAAACGATTAAAAAATAAGCCCGATATGACTAATATTATGTGATATAGTGATTGCACTATGGTCAAGATCATCTTTAATCTTGCACAATTTTTTTTTGATTGCAAGTTAGTAGATAGGACCCCCTATTAGATACTGTTTTGGCTGTACAGAAATGCCTTGAACACAAAAAGTGATTTAAATTGCTTAATTTCAATATCAAACATAGGCCGGGGAAAATTAAGTATTTGACCTATAGTAAATTAGACAATGGGACCCAAGAAAGGATTATAGCTTAATCCTTTCACATGGAGATTTTTTGATAGAACGCTTTAATTAGGGCAAAAATCAGAATTTTCCATTTTTTTTTTTTTTTTTTTAAGAATGTTTAATTAAACCTTTTTAATCCTTAAAGGAGACAAACACTTATAACATTACAACACAATTACTCGATTTCAAATTTTCCCTGTACTAACATTTTACCTTTGAGGAAGGGGCAGCAGTGTGAAAAATTGCGGGACCATCATTTTCTAACAGTCTGGTCCCTGTTGATACAAAAGCAGCAGAAAAAATTTTAACACAAAACGTTTTTGAAATCAACAACATCCATAAATAGCCAAACACTGTTGCTAACTTTTAACACGAAATGCCGCCAAGAATTTAATGAAGACAAATAATTGAATCTATTCCCGACGAAAAGAAGATTGGTACCTAAAAGAGGGGAAGTGTGGGCGTACTGACACTTACCTAAGATATAAATAAAATTGAAAAGGCCATCGGCTGCCGAGCCTGGCCTGAAAGAAATCAAATAACAACTTAAAACTGACTCTGCATCAACTACGTCCTCCACACGTGCACCAATATCAATGCCTGAACCCAGAATGCGAAAATTACAAGCCAGCGAATGCTAGTACCCTGCTCCGATAGAATAATTCTAAACACATCCTGAATATCCACAACAATGGTATCAATTATTCATAAATAAATATACAGATTAAACGAAATAAGTGAAACGTCCTACGATATTAAACAATTCTTGTTTTCTTAGTGTATACTTACCCTTATTTGATCGTAATTAACAAATTGGAATTAACATGATGTCATACCTTTTTCTTAACTTCTTTGACGAATTCACCCATAATGTTTACGTAGTACATTACAATTTAAGCATTGTACGAAAATGGTTTACACAAATACCTTTTCCGAATGCGAAGTCAAAGAGGGAACGAATTTACCCTGTCCGGAATGTTTTTGGCTCTTTTCATTATTTAATTACCCGTATGGCACAGTGCTATTGCGTAGTCTCAGTTAAATGTGCCGTGGCCATGTCGATGTTAGTTTGTGCCGTTCACCCGTAGCAACAGCCTATAGGTCTGTAGTCATCGTTCTGTTTATGGTAGCCAAACGGGTTTGTGGCCAATCACGACCTTGCTTTTGTCGCTGGTTATCTGTCAAATGGCAACGCGCCTTTATGTCGCTTTTATTCGGGTTATCATTTCGCTTCACGTCACGTAGCCTTCGAACGAAGAGGTATCAAAAAAATTTTTTGCCCACCCACGATGGGAGGTATTGTGGGGTGGCAGTGTGATTTGGTTAAAAAAAATAATAAGTTTATTATTAGATTTGTATATTTAAGCTGAAACCTATTAAATAATATTAATTCTTATTATCCTTGATTTAGAAGCTCAACGTCAGATATTCTATTTACAGAACTGATACTGAAACATTTCATTTTAATCAGTTAACTCTCTCAGGCACTCCCCTGTGAGGAGGCCACGTACTCGTGTGGAGTCCAAGCTGGATACATATAAACGTTTAATTTTCATTGTTAACTATCACCGGCACTCCCCTGTGAGGAGGCTTCGTACATTTTGTCAGTCCAAAGTTGATACTAGCAAATATTTAATAATGATATTTAGCAGTGTTAAGGCTTAGCTTTAGCTTATTTTGCTTAATGCTTAGGTAGCTCGCATTATTGTCAATATGCGTAATTCACCCATGCTTTTATTCAATCTGCTTATTTGATTTTGTTAGGTAGCTGCTTTGTTAATAGCGTAATTCACCCATGATTTTATTCATTGCTTGCTATTTGTTTTGCTAAATTTTAGGTAGGTTCTCCTAAAATGTAGTGGGAAGCCCTTCCATTAGTTACGTTTTCTTTGCTTAAATTATTTGCTCGCCTCAATTCTTAGGACGCCCCTTATGATTCGGTCTGCGTAAGTCACCAGCCGCGAGGCCTATGATAGATTGTTACGTTGCTTATACGTGCTATATATATAGGCCATATGAGTTGCTGCTTTGCTTGAAGCCTTAGACATTCTGAGATTTGGAATGCATGATCATTACAGTACATGAACTAAATTTTAATGCGACACAAATAATTGTTGATCCTTGTGCTGACAACATGGCATTTCCTGTGTAGGGTAATAAAGGTGTATATAAACTATGGAAATTAAAAATGCCAACAACAACCGCCCAAAAATATTCACTAATAATTAGCAATGACAAAAGTTAATGATAAAATCTATGATTAAAGGCAATTTATGAAATTTATCCAGACACTCAAATAAAGACTACCCACTTTGAATGCACTCGTGACATCTTTTGGTAAAATTTATTTGGGATGGAAATATGTCAAAACTAATAATACATAAGGAAACTGATAAAAAGTGGTTGAATTGGGACCTACTTGGAGTTGTTGATGCATTTTAAGTTTCCTATAGAGGGTCGACCCCCCCGTAAAGACACACGGATTAGCCTTTAATGATCTGTCATTGTCGTACATCACAACTTACTTATAGGAATCATATGGAATCTATTATAGCTTGCTAGATATGATGCGCCGCCCCCAGGCTAACCCGAAGGAAAAGAAACACTTTGGTTGCCGCCGCCTTCCAAACCTGTCAAAACAATCAGTTTTTTTTAGGTAAATTTAAAAATTAAAAATGTTCAAATATTATTATTTGTTGGCTTTTATGGAGATTTGCTAAGTTTTGCATATTTCAAAAGTTCAGCTGTCACAGCAACAGAAAGAAAATCCAATGTTGGCTTTTTTTAAAATCGCATATAAGCATCCATTTGGATTTCAAAATGCCGCCATTTTGAACCTATAATATGCTATAATAATCTGGCTTTTGTTTTTAAAGCACCTAGAAACGTAATTCCACCTTCTAAACCTATTGTTGGAGGTGTGTTAAAACTCAATGCAATAACATTAGATCATGTGGTTGTGACGGCCTGCTGAATTCAAAATTGGGCCGCCAGGGAAGTTGTTTTTTAGATACCTGTCCCTGAAATATAGTAGAGGCCATTATGAATTGGCATCTATGCCATGTTTTGAGGGTGCAGAAATCTAATAAGAACATTAATAACTGCAATGGACCTGGTGGTTGTGGAAGCCATCTTTGAGGTTATAATGCCGCAAGGGGAAGACTTTTTTTTGCCCACAGTCCGGTCTCTAATACCAGTAATTCATGATTCTATGCCTAGTAGGCCCGAGGCATACCCGTGTTGTAGGGTCCATAAACCCCCATAACATTGTTAACAACACGGAGAATTTGTGACGTGGCAGCCTCTTGAATTTCAATGGCGGCCATGTCAAACAGTTTTGCCTACAAAAGGTATGCGAAACATGTAGTAGTGCATAGTAGTACAGATGGACCCCCTGCAAAATTAAAGGTTGCAAGTTTGAGTGTGAAATTATGTCGTTAACCATGCGTTAAACCTTTTATCTGGCATTTTCTGACACTGCCACTTTGGTACAGGCCTCACAATTCCAAGATGGCAGCCGGTATAAGCTGCATTTAAAGATCTTAAAACGCTAGAAAATACCAATAAATTTCTCTATAAAATTAGTTAACATCCATAAGTTTGATAAAAGGGTAAATTTAAACATGTGATATTATATCTTCAAGTGTCTATTGAAGGTCAAATCTGATATTTTTGGCTTTTAAAACGTGCTCTAAAATTCAAGATGGCAGCCATTTTTTTCAATAAATAATTCAAAAATCTCAAAACATCTGTACTATATTAGTACTAGCATATCCCTGAAATTTACGATAAAAAAGTGTAACAGTTTCGAGATATGTCTCTAACCATTAGGAAGTCATATTGGGCATTTTTAATTGGTTAATACCCATAAGTTTTAAGATTGGGGGTCAATACATTACTAATGTGTGAAAGTTTATAGGTTTCAAAGACCTGAAAGATGCCCATATTGAAATTTTATGCAAGTTTATTAAACAAAAGGAAAACCAGATTCAATGACTTTCTAACAGTTTTTAGTCCGAGTATTGAAAGACAAATATCGTTATCAATTCATTGGGTATTTCATTTCATCAAATTTTTAGATTTGTAAATTATATATACAGATATGGGCAATTGATAAATTTTAAATATTTTGAGTTGGCCATATCGACTTTCTTTGAATTTAAAAAACAAAAAAACCGAAAATTAAAAAAATAGTATTAATGTTCAAAGAAATTTAGTTTTTTTGTTTTTTTAATAAAGAATTTTATAACAATTTGTGGGTGTATAAAATATAATACAAATAATGTGATAAGGTAATTTATAAATCAAGATCTGGTAAGTTGGGGCCATTTTTGCTGCCATCTTGGATTTAAGTATGTTAACAACTGAAAAAATATGATTTTCTGATGGCCAAAGACATATCTCACCATAACTTTAATTTAAACTTTAGTAGTTCTTCTTAGATGATAGGTATATGGCAATTTATTTTTTAAAGGTTTCGGAAGGTGGCCATTTTGGAAAAGAAACTGACAGATATGATTTTCTAATATTAGGAGAAAGACCTCTTTTTTTTTGTACTTTAGTTAACCTTTTGGCTTGTAACTTCTTTATGATGATAAAACTAATCTGTAGCTGGCATTTCTAAGTTTTTAGTTGTTATCATGTGCCCATATTTGGCGGCTTCATGACTTGTATGTTTTAGGAAACCAAAGCTGCATATGTGGCTTTCTACTAGCCAAGTCCACGTTATCACATATCATTTTTTCGTTTTAATGTATTTTTGATGCTATAAACCAAATTCTTATTATCATTTATATTACCGATATATGACAATTTGTAGTTTTTAAAGGTCCATAGGGGGTTACCAATACCCCAACCTGACTTGGGAGCGTGTTAAAAAATACCATATAATGGATTTAATGGTCGAAGGCATAGAGGCCAATCCTATACTCTAACAAAGAAGGATAGAAGAACACCAAGCTACTCCACTCCTCAAAGAGCTCCAGTGAGCCATGTTGTCTCTAACTTATGCTTTTCCTGGCAGGGTCCGTCTTGCGTGCTGAAGATGGATGACAGATGCTCTCCTGTTCCCGTACAAAAAAAGTCAGTTGGGGTGACAGGGCTTTTAGCAATGCACCCCCTAGCCAATGGAACTCTTTGCCAATCTCTGTTTGCCACTCCGGGGCCATCTTACTTTTAAGAAGCGTGGAAAACTATTCCAAAGAGTTGAGCATGTCCCGAAACTGTACATAGTCCTCATTTATTTTTTTTTTAATTTGATTGTGCTACTGTTTCGTATACTATAGATTAGATGATATGTGTTGTACCTCAAGGTTTCATTACTTCATTACTCTTAAATCATATTATCGTGTTTAGGACAAACAGAAATACCTTTTTATTTGTAAACGCTTTTAACTTAATTAATAAGGCACTACATCAAATGATGAATTGTATTGTATGTTATCCATCTGTCGGTGATATACCTATATATACAAGCATGTTGCCATTTGTTTAAAAAAAACTTGGAGACGCATAATGACCAACCCATCGTTAATTGGAGCACATGCTAACAAAGCACTATTATCAGATTGGACTTTCTAAATTGTCAAGACCTATAGCTCAGATTATAATTACAATTTTATTATTTTTTTTTTTTTTTAATTTTTTAGGTTTTTTCTTTTTTTAAAAGTTTAAAAGATTTGTAAGGTTGCCATGGTTGCCTCCATCTTAAAATTGTGAGCTTGTTGGAAAAAACAAAATTACCAGATAATAGTTCCTACTGGCATGACAGGTAACAGACATATGAAGACTTCAATTGCACATTTAATCGCATTTTTTGCAGGCAACTGTCTTGTAAAATACGCTGCTATAGCGGCCATTTGAAAATTAAGATGGCTGCCATAACAGTGTCCAATGTTCTATCAAAATAAACGTTGTTGAATTTCTAGACCCGGAAAATGGATTAACAACTGGAATCGTCGCAGAACCGGATATGGGCAAAAGCACCCGTTATTTGGTAGACGTTTCATATAGAATTGTCCCATGCATTGATGCAAATGAGTATTACAATTGATTCCGTCCAGGCGCTGTATGAACGTTGTGCGTAGTGCTGACCAGTATAATAAGAATGCATTATCCCTCATTTGCATCAATGGACTTCTAAATAAAACCACAAAAAAACAATAAAACACGAACATTTAAAAATTTAAATATGACCGCCAAACCCAATGATCCTGATCTTGTTTATCAATGATCTTATTGGAATCCTTGACCCTTAAAACATGGGTATTAGAACACCAGAATTATGCTTTTCTACTAGTCGCAGAGAACCGAAGATATGAGCAAAAAATTGGCGGCCATTTGAATTTCAAAATGGCCGCCATAGGGCAATTTAAAAATGTCCACCATGATTGTTTCTATTTGGTGAACCCTATCTTTCAGAAAATGTATATTTTTTCCTAATCTCCATAAAAAGCCTACAAAATTATGAGGAACCTGACTAATAAATTACATTTGAATAAGGAAGAAGATATAAAACATCACAGAGCGTATCCGACACCTTCAAATCCACGGGGCTTGGTGAGCTAGTCGGGAGGTTGGCCCCATTTCCCTCAAGATCCTCCATATGGCAGTACAGGGGGTGCTTTGTATATCCGTATTAGATTGTGGAATATCTAAACAGCACCATGACGGAAAGGGACCAGATATAGGTCAACACCCTAATCTTTTCGAACCTAGCTTGACAATCACTATATAGGTGTGACTTTCCCATACATTGGACTGTCCGGCATAACTCCCCTCCGAAGGCGGGGGTCACCCAAAAATTCCAGAGTGTTAATTCTATATATTATTCAATACACTAGATTTATATTTACTCGGCTGACATTGTGCTGGGTTTGTTGAAAATGCGTTTTTTCCTGATTTTTTTTCAAACAAGTAAGAATAGAGATAGTAACACCCTGAAGATAAAAGTGTTACGAGGACGGTAATAAGAAGAATATTATTTAATTAAGTGACTTTTGTTTCATAAGTTTTCAAAAGCGATATTTGAAACTATGACACGGAAGGCAGTATATGGGTCTATTTCTTACCTGAGAGTCTTTTACTTTAGTAAAATCTGGTTTGATAAAATAAATAATGCCATCTACACTCCCTGGTTGTATTATGCCTACGATAAACAAAATTATCAGAACAAGATACGGGAACGTCGCGGTAACGTACACCACCTGCAATGAGGAAATAGAGAGGAATAGTTCAGTGTTTCATTAAAGCAATAACAGCACATTTTTAAGAGTGCCCCCAATTTTCAAGATATTTTGAGATTTTTGCAAAGTTGCATTGGTAATTGGCTAGTAAACAATACCTGTGAATGCTAGAGCTCAAAGTTCTCTATGTTTCGCAAAATAAGGATTTTTTTTAATTAGAATAATTAATATCGGAGATCTCCGATAATAATTCAACGGCTGCTAAAAACATCTTCAATATGAAATAGCCGGGAAATTGCGCCATGTACGTGTGTTCGGTCGGTTCAGGAAGTCAAGTTAGAGGTCATTTTTGTCAGGTGGCACTGTTTTCTGGACTATTTCACCATGGACGGACATAAATTTGGCGTTTCCAGCTCCGCCACTAAATTACAATTAGGGATCCTAATTACAAAATCGCTTCTTTTATGACAAATACGCATTTTTTTAGCATTACCACTCGCAGGTATAGTTTACTAGACAATTACCAACACAACTGTGCAAAAATCTCAAATTTTGAAAATTGGGGGCGCACCTCAAAGAATGTGCTGTTATTGCTTTAAAGGGTTTCGCCGAATTAGGGCTAGTTTGAGTGCATCTTTAATCACCTATTTTAAACCTCTTGGGCACTACCACTTATTCTAAAATCTGTTTGATTGTCTCATTACAGGATACAGCATGAGGTAGCCCTATGAGTGACCAATCAAAGAAGTGCTTCTACACCTGGCACAAAAAGTATCTCGGCATGTTTTTCGATCAGTATTGTGTCAAAGTCACACCATAATGAAAGTTTTCGAAATATACATTTTATTGTCTAGGTCTTGCTCTTTCATTTAAAACCTCGCATGTAAAAAACGTGCAAAAATGGCTGAGATAGAGCGCCGAAAGACGCAAAAACCCCCCAAAACCAAAAGTTGCAGTTTTGGATTTTCAATGGCATGTGTGTAAAACGCAATTAATACGTGTGTAGTGATTTTAACAAAGAGGTTTCCGACTGAATGAGCGAGAAAGCCTTCTGGCAATATTGATTGTGGTAAAATGGGTTCGTGTCCCCGACCCTTGCAATGCCCATGAAAAATCCAAAAAAAAAACTGCAAACTTTTGGTTTTGGAGGGTGTGCGTCTTTTGGTGTTCTATCGGGCCATTCTGCACGCTTTTTTACAAGCCAGGTATTAAATGAAAGAGCAAGACATAGACAATAAAATGTATATTTCAAAAACTTCTAAAATGGTCTGAATTTGACACAATACTGATCGAAAAACATGCCGAGATACTTTTTGTGCCAGGTGTATATTTCTCTGTAAACCGTATCAACATAATGTAGTATCTCTGATTTGCTCATTACACATATTACCTTCCAAATAAGCAATCGTAACATTAATAGTGCTCAGATAGATAGGCAGGTATACTTCGTCCGGCCTGAACTAAGGAGTGACGTCATAGCTTTCACGCAGCTTTAAAACGTGCGAATCGCAATCACTGACCTCTACACATGGATAGCGGGTCTGAGTCGCCGATTGAAACAACAGGAAGTTGCTTTTTACCCTTCTCAATGTGGCGGGAAATAATGCATACACCTGCTGGTGCACATATGCCACACAGATGTTCTATTGTTATACAAAATTCCTTTAACTTGGACAATAAGGTGAAGCAATTTTAAGAAGGGCAAAATCCATGTGTAGAGGTCAGTGATTACGGCGGTCCGGTAAGTATTTCCCACGGTGTAGTCTCTGTGTCACAGACTGCCAAAGATATTATCTAAATTAGTACTGCGCGAGAGATTAACGTTATCAGTCCGTCACAGCGAATGTATGCAAATGAAACTAAATCTCAAATATCTCCGGAAAACGAAGGGGTTCTATGGGGATTTTTGCATCAGAGGGTCCTTACTATGTTTTGTTTTCAATATGTATCGTAATTGGGTCTGAACCTATAGAACCTAGCGAGAAAATTGAGCGTTTTTGTCGGGTACTTCGGTGCTCGCAGACATGGAAACGTGAACACGCAATCGCTACGGGCCGCATCCCTTTTTCCCACAATGCCTTTCGGTATTATTCAAGTCTTGAGAATTTTCAAACGCTGGTTTCAATTTACGCCAACTTTTTTTTTTCAATTTTAGAAACAGGATTATGTACTTACCGGACCGCTGTAGTCAGTGATCGCAATAAGCCGCAGCTGTAATCGCGAGCGTACAAAGTCGGCTTGCGCGATACGCATATACACAATAGCTGCGCGAAAATTATGACATCACTCCTTAATTCAGGCTGGACGTAGTGCCCAGGGGTTAAGAAAACTAAAAGTGGTACTGAAATCAAAAACATATTAAATATATCCGTACATGAAGCAGGATTTTCAATGCTCCTAATCATATGAAAAACATTAATGGTTTTAAAAAATGTGTATATTCTTGGAAATTGTCTATTTTGAGAATTACAACAATCAATTATGAATTTCAGTACCAGCATGAATTTAATTTGGCCTTTTGGATATATTTCGTTATTGAATTCAGTCTAATAATTAAAAAAATGATGCAAACTATAATTTATGACGCCTTTAATGCAACAGTCAAACATACTCCTGCGTGAAGAATATTCTCATTCTTAAAATACATTATTTTACAGAAATACCCATTTGAAAAAAAAGAAAACAAAAATCCTTCAAAATTAATGTGTTCACGAATGGTCCACACAAAGACATTTGGCGATATGTAAATATTTGCTTAAAATGTTTACCTTTCCCGATGTTTTGACACCTTTAATGATACACAAGTAGACTATCAGCCAACTAAAGATAAAGCAAAGTAAGATATCCCATTTGATGATGCCAAGATCGTGTAGGCCGTCCGTCATGTCCAACACTTTATATCTAAAACAATATAGGTAAAGGAGACGGACCTGTGAATACATGAATAGAGCGCCCATCTCTCTTTCGAAGCGATTGGGCCAGGCTGTACCATATAATGTTGCTGTAGTGGGGATCGCTACACCTCCTCTACAGCGGGTCTGTTACCTTCCAACATTGAATAATGCCGGTGTCGCGAACTGGCGAGTCCTAGTGAAGTAGTGTCCTACCATGGACCATGGAAGAAAGAGATAAGAAGGAAGCACATCGACTTCCACCATCCGATTTTAGTCTGTTTATCCATTCACCCGCACAAAAGGAAGGGATTCAACAGGGACTCTTTGATCGTAATCCCTCTGCCGCAATCGATGATCGGCGAGCAATCATTACTGGAGAATTTTTTTGAAAACTCTATATACGAACACGTAAAAGTGTAAAAGTATTATTGCATACTACAGCATGTTCCGGCTGTCTCCGGTGTGTATTTGTTGCTGTTTTCGTTAAATACGCAGTGTGTGTACATCGTTATGCGTTCAGCTTTAGTGCCCAAGACTGCCCAGTGTGAGAAATAAAGGATGAAAGTTTGACTCTATTTGAACGTCTTGACCCGGGAGCCGTCTTGGATTTCCGTTGGGCACCCATGCTCGTACCAGGGGTTCTGAAAGTGACCCCTAACGGGACCAATTTTTCAGTTAAAATATACCTGGCCCCTATGGGACCAGTTTTGGTGAAATTATACTAGTTTTCAGTGAAAATATACACCTAACGGTACAACAGTAATATGACATCCTTACTGGGCTATTTTAAATATATTTTCCACTAGTATTATTCCAGTTATATACTCTCTTTTGAAATTCCACTTATATTTTATTACAAACATCTCACAGTGTAACTTTTCAATAAATAAAGCATTCTGTGTGTATAGATTTTAAGCCAATCAGCACCTCTGAAAAGAGACACACCCCTGCTGCATGTATTGTATTAATGATATTTAACTTCACGGAGTACCTATTTTGAACCTATATTATTAAAGTTGTGAATTCTTTTGTAAAACATTTTCATTCTTTTCTAAAGTTGAATATTTCAGCTAATACTATATACTACCTCATATGCGACCTTTTCCTTCCCTCCCAATTTTGCCGACTATTGCTAAAAAATTGACTTCCTGTTAGTTGGTAGTGTCTCATTTCTCAATCAGTGTGTGCAGTATTGTACATACAGTGTGTGTGCTGTATATTTGCTTACCCATTGTGTCCTGCTCAGATAGCATGGCAAGATATTGATTTTGTATACTACCCGCTGTGCACAAGGTCAGTTAGTTTATTTGCCTATGCTACTAATCCTGTCTTTTTTATTGCTTTAAACAAAGAAAAATACATTAGTGTGCATTTAAAAAAACAAAAATATTGCATTTTAAAAATACAGCTAGTTAACAGACCAGAAAATAGTTTCACCATTTCAGTATTTTAAATTCCAGAATTAATAGGTATGATAAAATCGTCCATACGTTGTTATACTTTACGAGCCTGCTGCAATTATTTATTGAAGATACACTATCAGTTACACTGTGCATCTTTACTTATATGCAAAATAGTTTGAATTAATATTGTAACAGTAATTTTTCACTGGACTGCATTATTTACATTAATTATTGAATCATATTGTTTTTTTTGCTGTATTCTATGATGAACAAATAAAGATTGATTAAAGATTGGAGCTAATTGGCAGTGAGATTATACACCTTGCGGGCCTGTTTTGCTCAATACATGAAAAAAGATACACATATAAAATAGCCAATATACAAAGAAAATGACACTTCGGCTACTGGCAAGAAAAAAATACACACTTAGGGGTTTGTTTTGCTGATATGTTGAAGTGTTTAACTGTTTGCTATTTTAATCTTGAACCAGTCCACGATCACAACTTGAATTTGTACCCCTAGGCGGTACTAGAACTTGATTAGTGTGAATTTGATTCCCCCCATCGGTAGTCCCGTAGTTGGCCGCTAGTCTCTCCTTTGTTGGAACGAGCAGGTTCGCGACCAAAATCCAAGAACCCCCCGGGCGTGTTGACCGGGTTCCATTCACCACAATATTTTGAGTATTTCCTTCGCAGCATTCATCGCGTGCGATTCGCTGATTACCGATGACCCGGATCTTTACGCAATGAAGAAAGAACCACGAACTTCAATTTTCTCGAGTGCGAAAATCGATTAGGATTATCCCTCAATGGGGCCACTTATAGGATCTGATGAAATGTTCTTTTTCCCTTCTTATTACTTCTTCCATGCATGCCTATTAGATGATGACCTACCACACACTATTTTCAAAGACCCAATCACTTTGTTGCCGCTTTTGTTATTAAATCCCCACCATTATCCATTTACCGGCTTAAGGTAATGCGATTATCACCCTCCTCAGCAGGAGGGCTTGACTGGTCATCGCTCTTTCGGAAAGGCGGCGCGGGGAATACTGGGAAGGTTCAGCCCCGCCTTATGAATCAAATTGCATGATGCCAATTGTGTGGAAATGGAAACATTAGAAAACTATGTTCAGAAGAGAATGAAAACGTCACAAACATCCCATCCATTTCATCATGTAACTATGCTTATGAACCCTTGTCTACCTGAGAGTTTTTTTTTTGTAACAACACACCGGAAGGGGATACTACCCCTATAAATTTTCCTTATTTACCTACAGTATAGCTTAGAGTTTCTTCTTTCCATTAGTATCAAAATATAACCTAATATGACGTCACTCTGACATCATAAGTTAAGGAAAATATGAAAATCCTCCATATAGGGAGAAACATTAATATTTTCAAATTTTACTTGTAGTGCTGCAGCACCAACCAGTTTAGGAGAGCGGTACCGAGGCCGGAATAATAACATTTGTCATCATAGCTAAAATTGACCGTAGTGATGTGGAGTTCATGAAAACAGGTGATGACAAAATTAAAAGTGGTGGCAACTTGCATACGACGTCATTTTCCAGAATGGAAGCCAACTTAAAGCCAAAAACACCTAAGAAGACAATTTTGGTGTAAACAATGTTTTTTCTGGGTCAAGGAGTTCAATAAAACTATTCCCAAAACTATAAAATGTTGCATGTGCCGATATTTTCCAAGATGGCTGACATTTTATTGACACAAACCTTACATTTCTTATTATATTGCCTATGAAGATGATTGTGGTGTCAAATTAAAGATTTTTTGGGTCAAGGAGTTCAATAAAACTATTTACAAACCTGTCAGATGAATATAAAAGCAATGGAAGTTGTCATACGTCACTATTTTCCAAAATGGTCAACATATAAAAGGCAAAATCCTTTATACCTTTATGCTATAAAGCACCCTAGACGACGAATTTGGTGACAAAGTGGATGTTTTTAGGTCGAGCATTTTAACAGCAATATTCTCAAAACTGTCAGATGAGTCGGTGAGTCATGTTATTCACGGACTACCAATGTGACACCCAGAATGTGACACCTTGACTACTCTATACGTATTCACCCAAAACAGGTGTCTGGAATTGCATGGGAATTTTGATATTTAAGCCTGTATTATTTTAGTAGAAACCATTATTTGTTTGTTTCAGATATGTCAAGAATAAAATGGCCCCGAATTTCGAACAATTAAATGGTCATGGTCACGTGCACACCTATTGGTAGTCAATGTTTTGGGGTTTCGTTCATAGCAGCCATAAGCGCAGTTAGGAAGTTCTAAGGAGGAGTTATCGAGGATTCTGTGTTGGTATTAATTATTAAGCATCGGGGTTAATATATTTTATCACTTTGCCGCATTAAGCCTGACATCGCAGTAAGTTAACACTCTTGGGTATTTGTATTTAAAATATTGGGCTATCTTGGAAAAAAGTGACAAATGCAAATAAACATCACTTTTATATTCATCCTACAGTTTTGAGAATAGTTTTATTGAACTCCTTGACCCAGAAAACACTCATTTTGACACCAAAATCATCTTCTTAGGTTATATAATAAGAAATATGCGGTTTTCTTTGACGAGATGTCTGCCATCTTGAAAAATAGCCGTGTATATAAATTTCCATGACTCAGACAATTCTGGTAATTGTATATTGAACCTCTTGACCCAGACAACATGCATTCCGACACTAAGTCATCATAGTAGTGCTATTACCTTTAAAATGGCGGCCATTTTGCAAAATGTTGGTTTATGCAAATTGCCATCACTTTTATTTTGTCATCACGTATTTTCATGAACTACACAACCCAATGATCAATTTTAGCTATGATTGCAAATGTTATTATTCCGGCCCTGGTTGGTAGAAATCTAAGGCCCTTTTTCACCTGATGCTGCAGCACTATTGCTCAAAACAATAATTTTATTGTAACACTTAAAATTTTCCATCATGATGAAACACCTGCATGAAAATCAAATTTGTCCACAGCGGGGTTCGAACTCACATTCTTTGGCGTGTGTTTCGGGCACTTTATCCACTGGACCACATGCGCCCACAAAAAATATATAAACCGTTTGGTAATTAATGCCTGCTACAAGGGCGGCTTCATAACCACTGGTTACTATACTCGATTCATCTGATATGTGACCCCGTACCATTCTTGCGGAGGTGAAAAATTCAATGAGGCGCAGGGACTTCTGTAATCATGTTATTGTGAGCAATGTTAAGGCCTGAAATACACTATAGTGCGTTCCATACATGAATGAAATTGTATTTAGTGGCAGGTGAGTGAGTTAAAGAGACACTGGCACATTTGAAAAATAGTGCGCCCTCAAGATTTTTTTGCATGGTTGTAAGGCTTTTATACACAAAAGCACTCACCCGAAATGATTAAGACCAAATCAGCTTCCTTATGGGTAAACAGAACGATTTTATAATTTAACGTCGCCGGCGACGCTAAATTCAGCAGACGACGAAAATGGCGTTTAACACAAGAACACGACGCCGTATGCATGTTTCCCACGCTATGTACACTGTTTGATCGGTCTATAACCTTTGTGGTTTTAATATCAGTGAGTACGAGTCAAAAATATTCATGTCATGTAATATACACATTTGTTGATTAAAGTTATGGAAAACTTAAAAGTTGGCCTACAAATGACCGGGATGTCTTTATCCTAGTATCAATGTCCCTATCTGTTTTGGGGTATGTTATCTTATGTGTAAAATATATCTCTGTTCTTCCAATGGCCTAGACTATCATTTGAGAGCAAATTGAAGAAATTTCATATTTTGTGAAAATGTGCCAGTGCCGCTTTAAATGACCGGAGTGTCCTCCAAGATAATCCGGTGTGGCACGTGCATTTGAATTCTTCTTTTCACTCGCCGACTTATTGGAATAGGTCCAAAACTCCAGGGGGACGAACGTATCAACGCGAATCGAGTACAGCTAGCCAAAACCACCCGGCTCCTGGCGGTTTTGATTGTTATAAACATACTTCGTCATGTGAATACAAGCAGGTCATAAGTGCAATAGCTGCCATTTGTCAGAAATTCCCATCACACATAGTATCATATGCCAAGACTTTGGTCAGTGACTCTTAAAATATTGTTTTTCTGGCGACACCGTCGTCTGAAAAATCTTTTCAAGAGCCTTTCAGTAAAAGAAAGATAAATTCATCCTAATACATGGCAGCACTCAGGTGTATCAAATGACAGCCATTACACTTACAGCCTTCTTGCACTCACATGACGACTTTAACCGCCATAAACCGCCGATCAATCAGTGGTTGACTTTTGAAAAGAAATTTCCGTTCAGAATTTTACTAAGAAAAACGATCGCTGTGACTTATTCCGTTTACAATTTTATTAGAAAAAAACGTTGTTGTGGTTTACCAACCTATTAAGCAACCGGTATTTCCGTAAGGTGGCATCCTAACAAACTGATAGATGAATTCGCCAACATTTACACAAGAGTGCATGCGGTTTTTTCCTTAAGGTGCGGGATTCGTAAACGCGTCAGCGTGTCAGGTCGTTCTTACGAAACTCCCCTCCACGATGACTAATTTTATAGATTTTGAATCGATAGTTGAGGTATCTTAAGTTTATATTCTGTTATTTTCACTATAAATTGTCCTGTTATATATACCAACCTTTGCTTTCCTTGAAATTCTTTCAAAATATGTTTAGATTCTGTTTATTATCTGAACTCACTTCCAGTACTCCTCACTAGAATACACTCTCGTCACGTTTGGATCTAAGGTGGGTGTCGGAGATGGCGAAAGCGTCACTCCATCCCCCTCTTTGGACTTTGATGGAGGTACCCAGCATTCTTCAGTGTTCCAGGTGTGATTACAACCAACCCATGGGAGTTTACTCTGACACGAAGCACTCATATAGTAGACCGAATAGGCGATGATGATATTGTAGTAGAGACAGAAAAGAGCCGATAGGATTACCATACCCCAACCTATGCCTGAATAGAGATCACAATTATAGACATGAAATCATGTCAGAAATCATACATAATATGCAAATATCTACCTACCTACCCAGGCAGGCAGGTAGAAAGAAAGGACATTGGTGATGTTTTACGTAACCAGCAATTTCACATATTATGTTATTCAGGACAATTTCATTTTAAATCCATTTGATCTCCTTACAATCTTTCTTCTCTAATCAGTCTTGCATTTTCCAAGCAGTTATGAACAGAGAAAATACAATGGTTACATTATCATATTTATTATTAAAAGTGTATTCAGTGAGAGCTAGCCAATCAGTTTTCCTTTATGATTGCCTAGAAAACCTCAATTCTAAATGTTGCTTAGTTGTAAGACCCTACACATACATACATACAAACGGCATTTGATATAGCGCCTTCTCAAAACAAGGTCAAAGCGCTTTACAAAATAGAGAGTAATTACTATTTAGCCTAAAACATAGTAATACAACAGGTATTGTAAAAAATGAACCATGAGATAAGTACTTAACATCAAACTATAAAATAAAAAAGAAAACAGCTGTACAATTAAATATCATGTGAGGCAATAACAAAAAAACTAATTTAAGCACACGATCAACTCTTAGGAAATAGATGAAATTTTAGAGCTTTCTTAAAAGTAACAATGGGCTTGGAGTGGCGAACAGAGATAGGCAAAGAGTTCCATAGGCTAGGGGCCGCATTGCTGAAAGCCCTGTCACCCACTGACCTTTTTGTGCGGGAAACGTAAACGCGTCATCGTGTCAGTCGTTCTTTTTTACGACACTTCCCCTCCACGATGACTACTTTTTATAGATTTTTGAATCGATAGTTTAGGTATCTTAAGTATTATATTCTGTTATTTTCCCCAACTTATAAAGTGTCCTGTTTATATATTACCAACCTTTGCTTTCCTTGAAATTCTTTCAAAATATGTTTAGATTCTTTTATTATCTGAACTCACTTCCAGTAACTTACTTCCCTCACTAGATACACTTCTCTCACGTTTGATCTAAGTGGTGGTCGGAGATGGCGAAAGAGCTCACTAGCCCATCCCCCTCTTGAGGACTTTTGATAAGATGGAGTACCGCCCAACATCTTCAGTGTCCAGGTTGATTACAACCACCCCTGGGAGTTACTCTGACACGACCTCATATAGTAGACCGATAGGCGAGGATGATATTGTAGTATAGACAGAAGAGCCGATAGATTACCATAAATAACCCCAACCTATGCCTGTAAATAGAGTATCCAATTATAGACATGAAATCATGTCAGAACTCCATACATAATTGCAAATATCTACCTACCTACTCCAGGCAGGCTAGGTAGAAATAAAAGGACATTGGTGAGTGAGGTTTTACGTAACCCAGCAATATTTATCAACATATTATGTTATTCATGACAATTTCTTTTAAAAAAAATAAATCCATTTGATCTCCTTTACAATTCTTTCTTCTTAATCACCGTCTTGCATTTTCCAAGCAGTTATGACATATAAAATACAATGTTACTTATCATATTTATTATTAACAGTGTATTCAGTGAAGCCTAGCCAATCATTTTTTCCTTTATGATTGCCTAGTAAAACCTCAATTCTAAAGGTTCTTGTTGTAAGAACCTACACATGACAACCTACAACGCATTGTGATATAGCTGCTCTCAAAACACGGTCAAAGCGCTTTACAAAATAAGAGAGTAATTACTATTTCGAGCCTAAAACATAGTAATACAACAGGTATTGTAAAAAATGAACCAGGAGATAAGTACTTAACATGAAACTATAAAATAAAAAAGAAAACAAGCGTACAATTAAATATCATTTGAGGCAATACAAGAAAAAAACTAATTAAGCACAATCGATCAACTCTTAGGAATAGATGAAATTTTAGAGCTTTCTATTAAAAGTAACAATGGACTGTGGAGTGGTCTGAACAGAGATAGCCAAGAAGTTTCCATAGGCTAGGGGCCGATTGCTGAAGCCCTGTCACCCATTACCTTTTTTTGTGCGGGAAACATGGGAGCGTCTTGTTATCTGCAAATCGCAATCCTGGCCTGCCAGAAGTATACAAAGAGAGGTAGGCGGACCAGTAAGAGGGCAATTGTCCGTAAATGCCCTTGTAAGTAAGAGCATAAGCTTAAAGACAACGCGCTGACTAATTGGTAGCCAATGGAGCTCTTAAGGAGTGTGGGCCTGGTGTCCTTCTCTCAGATCTGAACACCAGCCTTGCTGCTCTATTCTGCAAAATCTAAAGTTTACTCCGATCTCTGACCGACATTCCATACAAAAGTGAATTGACATAGTCCATGCGAGAATAAAATCATGTACGTACGAGAATGATTGACAACTCTCAACTGTGGATAAAGCGGCGGATCGTAAATATTGCGAAGGTGGAAGTTTAACAGCCTTATGATTACCTTTTACATGTTCAGGTCATAGACATTTGTCTGATCAAAACACGACACCAAGGTTTCTAATTGGCGAGGACTGGGGAACATCCACTGTCCCGACCCTGATGTAAATATCGTTTGAAGCGCTTGTGTAATAAGATGAACATGCGATGAAAAATTCTGTTTTCATCAATTCAATTTGAGTTTGTTACAAAGCGCATCCACTCAATATGTCTCAATACAAGAGAGAGTCTTTTGACAGCATATTTGGCATCACCAGCAATCTTAGGATCAAATGTCAAATAAGCTGCAACATCATCAGCATACATGTGGGAAGCAATATTGCTGCCGGATGATTGATGCGATACAGCATGTGTACAATATAAAAATAGAGGCCCGCCCACGAGAACCCTGAGGAAGCACCGAAGGGAGATGAATGCTTGTTTAAAATTGCATCCCCAATTGCGCACACGAACAAGAGCGGTTCTGCATGTAAGACTGAATCCACTGTAAGGCAGTTCCTTGAATTTTGAGTTCACACGTAACCTCCAAAGATGGCATTATCAACAGTACAAAAGCTGAGCAGAAATCTAGCATCACAATACAAACTGCCTTACTGTTTTGAATTTGCAAATGAGGATATCGGTTCTTGACACGCAGAAGTGCCGATTCAGTGCTGTGTCGTTCTTTGTAGCGTACTGAAACTTCTCATTTAAGTCTTTTGAGACAAGATGATCCTTTCTCTGGGCACCACTATTTTCTCCATAACTGTAGACACGCAGCTATATTTGACACAAGGCGATAGTTTTTGAGCACCTCTTTGTCTAGGGAAGGGCTTTCTGAGAATGGGTGTCAACGGGCAAGTGCTTCCCGGAGCTTACTGGAAAAACCCCAGGGCGGATAGACTTGTTAATGAATCAGTGTAGATTGCTTCAGCCCGAGTTGTCAACATTCTCCTTAATACACAATGGAATTGTGTCTAAGGAACATGATTTTTGATGGAGTTGACATAATCACGCTTGGTTGACCTCTTCAACAGTGACTGGATTAAACTCCAATGTATTGGGACGGTCTCATCAAGTATTGTCCCGCTTGGATCATTCATGCGAGTTTGACCTGGATAATTATCAAGGGTCCCCGTCTATTTTGTATACCTTGCGCTGAAAACCTGGCAATAGCTACTTATTTCAGTAGCTGAATTACAGTGAGGAAGTTGTTTAGTTTTGGGATTCAGAACTTATTCAGAGTACAACATGGGTTTTGTTGTTAGCAGTTTCTAATTGTTCTCTGTATTAAACCTCCTTAGCATGATGAATTAGTTTACCAGTCACTGCTGATTGGACTAAGTGTATGCATCCAGATCGACACTATTTCTAGTTTTATTAAACCATTTGCTCTCTAAACGTCTACGTTCACGTTGTCACCATCCAATATCTTTTTATTAAACCAAGGTGATCGTGGTCTTAATAATGCGGGAACGCTTTTGAGGGGGAGGTGCATGGAATCGAGTAACAAACTAATTAAAGACTCCTCAAATTTACCAAGCGCCTCATCAACTGAGCCCTCACAGAGGTCAAGAAGACTGCCCAATCATAGTATGAAATTCATTTGGAAGAGTCCTTGTCAATATTCTTAATATTTCTGATGGTGCACTAGTTTTTTCTCTTGAGTGGTGATTTCTGGCTGTTATCGTCCAATAAGTCAAACGGGTTTTGGTTTTTTTTAAAAAATAGTGGTTACCTTTACAGAGCGGAGCTACTTCACAGCTAACACATCCAGATACAAATGACCAAAACAAACTTCCATGAGTACTAGTCCGTTAACGACGATCACGAATAACATTTCACATATGGCACGAGGGGAACGCACCTGAAAAGAAAAAAAACATATTGCACATGGGCTTTAAGAACTTTAAATTTTGCAGATTTGAGTACTTATCTGTAGTTTAGGAGTGATGCAGTGGCTGTCCATTGTTTTGAGGTATAAAGATCGCGATAATTCCTAACTTGAATTCAAAATAAAAGGAATATAATGAAATATTTTTTTCATATCTCGTTAATTATTTTTTTTTTTTTTGCATAATCATATACCTGATGTGTATGTTTAATTGGCGAAATTTTCTGATTGGATCAGGTGTTATGGGGATTCATGTCTGTTTTTGTGAAATTGGTGATAAGGAAACTTAATTGTGGTAGGTGCGCGCGCAGTGTTGTGTTTTCAAATATATACTTTTGGCAGATACTTTTTACAAATATATAATGAGAAGATTTATGTCTTATAATCAGGGCCACTTTCACACGAGGTCAATAGGTTAAATTAGCCGGACCTGTCCTCCGGACTACCAAGCATGCAGTGGCGGCGCCACGGTGGGGGGCTCAAAGCTTTGTTCTGCCCCCCCCATTTTTTATCTTGCCCCCCTATTCCCCCCCCCCCCCCCCCCGGCCGAAGAAAAATGAGGGATTTTTTGGGCAAAATTCGTTCGGGGCGATTTGGGGGGGGCCAAAAATTCACCGAAATTTGGGGGGAAACAGCGATTTTGGGCCAACAATTTGGTTACAAAATCTCCAATATTTGAATAACTTTGCCCCCAATTTTACTTCCCCCCAAAAAAATTCACTTTTTTTTCCCTCCCCCGTTGCCCCCCCCCCCCAAGAAAAAGAAGTCTGGCGCCGCCACTGCAAGCATGCGAGATAATACAAAGTAATCCACTGCAGATACTGAAATGTTTCAGGGTGAAGCAGGTGCATTTATGCCCGATGTATTGTATTCTCCGCTGCTTGGAATAGTCAAGAGAGAGCAACATAAAACCATCAATATAATTTTACCTTCCGTGAAAGACCCTTATGGGGTTCTAACGCAGGAGGTCAACTGTTACCTTAATTGGCATGCATCCTTTGTCCTCCAGAAGAACCCAGCATGCAGCTAATAAAACCACCAGCAAGAAATATCTGAAAAGTTAGGTTAAATGTGTTGTATTCTCAGCATGCTTGGATTATCTGGATGAGCAAGCAGAAGTCCATTTCAAACATTTACCATTCAACCAAATTTACTCCTTAAATGACCCTCTCTACAATGCTTGGATGATCTGGAGGACAAACCTTACGTCTCCAAAGTATCCTCACCTCCAAAACAACTCGAAGTCAATGAACACAAAATACTCACACTGAGAAATATCTCAAATGTTTAGGTGAACCACGTGCATGTATTGTATGTCTCTACATGCTGTGGATATCTGGACGACAAACTGAACAAAAGTCCTTCAAATACTGCACCCCTTCATCCGTGAAAGGATCCTGCACAGGATATCAACTCAACATGTTATCTTGGCCCGACCTTTCTTCCAGAACAAACCAAGCAAGCAGAGAAATTCCAAAGAGGTTCTATATAGATAGAGAGGCAAAACGTTACGTCATCTTTAGAAATTCATCGTCTCGCATGTTTTGCCGACCACAAAGAAAACATAGAGTACCAACAATAGAAAGCAATGGCTGCCTCCGCTTCTTCCACATACTGTGGGTGCCGCTTTGCATATACACTAATCGGTAGTGATACAATTTGATGTATGTGTTAGATGTGGCCAGGTGTAATAATAGTGCACCTGGATCATTGTGCTGAGATACTCACTCGTTCTGGTGCTTAGACGCGCTTAGGTGAAAAGATGTATTCATTGAGGCGGTTTATTTAAATCAAGACGACTGACGTGTCATTTCATTCGTTGTGTGGCCATGGGTAGGACAAATTTTAACCACCCAATAGCACCCAACATCCAACAACTGATATTTTGCCGGATTGTTTGTATCGAATTGACATTATGTGTGTATACAAGCACCCAAACTAATAATTATTCCGTGCAATATTCAAAATGTCAGCGCCCAGCACGGACGACTGGTTTTGAATGGGCTTCACCCCCGTGTGAAATTCTAAGAAATCTCGTATTAAGCAAAATGATTACCAGTTAGCTCCTCCAACCCCGACCTCCTCCATTTTCATAAGCCAAGTATGGAAATCGCCATACATTCCCCAATCCTATGGCATACCCCATTGTTGATAAGATAAAATCCAATTGTCGTCCCCATTGTCCACGATCTTCTTTCCCGCCCATTGTTATGTCGTCTGCTTTGAATACCACAGTGCACCTGTTTCATAGATCGGACATAATTATGAAGGTAATGGGTAATGGAAATTTGTAGAAACTGATGCGGTGTGTAGATTTGAGATAATGTAAATAGTGGAAAATTTCGCCGTGTTATCAATTAAAGTGACACTGCTTATGGCAATTTGCTGACCTAGTAAAGTTACAATTTTGTTGAACTTTAAAACAGGTTCTTAAGCACCCTTTAAAGGCTGACTCAGAGATTTCCCGAGGATGGCGCCCTCAATATCATGTTTTTGCATATACATAATGCTTGTCCATATACTGTTCACTGTGTAAATAGCTAAGCTCAAATCGATGTCATTCATATAGAAAATCACAACTGTTATCAAATTTTTGGTATACACATTATTGGAAATATCTGAGTCAGCCTTTAATCTCGAGCGCATCAAAGGTCAAAGTAGCAAGTAAATACTACAGGTGTGGAACCAAAATTTGACCGTAAAACCAAACAGGAGGTGCAATAATATTGAACTTTGTGGTTAGTTGATCCCATAATAACTGGCTAGTTGAAACATTGACCTCCGAAAGTACTAGTTAGTGTTGATTTTGCGCGGGAATTCTAGACCTACCTCATATATTATGTATTTTCAGCGATAAATCAAATGAAATGGGGTTTAGGGAATAACAAACTCACTCTTTGTATCAAAGTCTCATGCGGGAATAAACAACCTAGGGAATTTGCAGTGACACAGCAAATTGGTGACACTCTCCGGGCGCCGCCATATTGGAAAGGATTTTATTTTTCAAAACAAAAATTTGAATATTTAGAGTACAAACCTTTCAGCTTCTTTGTGGTCTTGACGTGACACTCTTTGACTGAAAGTAAGTTACTGATGAGATTCACTGCATGCGTCCAGCGCACAGAATGATTGAAAGTTACGAGCTCGAGATCTGCTCTGCCATGTTCAGACTTGGACACCCGCGGTTGTTAGGCCCGCTGGCATTATGGGGCCGTGTATGGCCGTGGTGTGAAGATCTGACACTATTCGCCACCGCGTAAGCTCCAAACGGAAAACTTGATGAACGTTTGAAATGCTATGGGGTCGGCAGATTGTCACCGAAGGAATGGTCTGATACCTACTACTCCTTCAAAGAATGACGAGGACTGGTTCCCCTTAATGGTCTGCGGTGATCAAAATTTGTTAATGGTGGGTTCCGATTTTGTCTACAGTGTTTTCTACTTGATATGAAAGCCCCTAAACCTGCACAAGCTGCCCAATAATTACCGGGAAACAAGTGCGGTTTTTATGCTGACCGCGAAATGATTAAGTGGCAACGCCCCTATGCCACTACACGTTAGTGTTAATTACTAAACGGCAGTTTTTTGCAAGTATCTTGGGAAAAAATGGATTTCAAAGCTGAAATTTCAGGAAGACAATGAGACAAATACGGTCTTTCATCTGATATCAAAATTCATACTATTTCCGGTTAAATCAGGGGGGGGGGTCTCAAATACGATAGGAACAAGCACACCATCGGAACGTGGTGAACAGAGACCATTTTTACGCAGCAATGGCAGGATACACAAATGATTCGGTCTTACCAAGCACAAGACAATCAAGATACAGTGTGATTGGTGTTCATGAGTTAAAACTGTACACCGCAAGGTACTTGCCTTGTGTTAGGGGAAATTTCACCCAGATCTTAACAAGAAAAATAACGCTACCTCCCATTTTTGCGGTGATCTTCAAATTTTCCTCTTGGGACGGTATAGGGATTACAACATAGTTACAAGGAATATGTCATTATTGTTTTTTTACTCTTTCAGAGTAGCCATATAGGTACAAAAAAACTCCTTGTAATAAAAAGCAAAATGGTATTTTAACAGCAAACTTTTTTTCCTACAATTATACGCGATTTAGAAAAATGTTCAGCTTATATATCACATTAAATTAACCCCTATAGATGAGGTGAATCAATCTTTTAAACAAAAGTTAGACCTGGTCTACTGACGTGTTAGCGGTGCAGAAGAATATGCCTATAGTTAAAAGAATTAAATAGCCTTATCAAGGAGTGCCATGGTTTTGGGGTGTATAATAATGATAATAGGGCTGTTTTGAGATTAGAGTGTAGCGGTGCGCTGGCTACAGAGCGATACATCGTAGCCCATGGCGAGTATGTTCAAGGGTAGTATGTTTGATAGAGATTACTTTTGCAGGGGAAGTTCTGGAGTTTTGAGTTCTGCACAGGTAATTTAACAGAAGATGATGATGTGAACTTCATATTTTTTTCTTAATTTATCATGATATTCCTAAGAATATTTTGAACAAAGGTTTAAGAGATGATTTTTCTAGTCACGGGACCGAGACATGCCATAGTAAATGCATGTAGCAAGTTTTCACAAATTACAGTTTGGAAATTCCCAAGGCACAATCGAGCAGATCGTGTCCTACCCTCCCTGTACAGAACAAGTATAGTCTCACATATTGATCGATTACGCGTGACAACGGAGATACAGAAAGCTTGCTGCTTTGCAGTATTGAGTTATAACGGTAACGAGATGAATAGTTTGGTATACGTGTTAGGTACAGATCACGTGTCAGGTATCAGATACAGTTTGCTCTTCGGGGGCGACGATATTATAAATCCGACTATGTTAAATCACGGTCTGTACATATGACCCTCTGCCCAAAGTGCTATTATTTTTTTCCAAAAGCACCGTATATTCTGTCTAAAAGTACAAAAAGTTACCTTTTTCCCACAGATTCAAAAACCGACGAACGATGCGATAAGGTTGTTTTTCCAATGTAGGGATAAGTACGTTCATTTTTACCTGAATGGGTCCCCCGAAGCACAAATAATAAACCTCAATGCCGTGACTTCAAATCTTTATTTGTTCCAAAAATGGCTGTTATTCCATAATAAAAATTCCTTTTAAGATTCAACATCTGTAAAATGTTCTTTAATAATTAATATCCAATTGTACCCGCATGACTGTGAAAAAAAAGATGGCCTCCATACGTCTACAAACTTAAAAAATAGTCAGTCGGCTAAATACCTTACCGTGGACGAATGAGCAGACGGATCCCGTGTTAAGTTGTAGCAGGATTACAGCCACTTGCCACGCGGCTGAGGGGGTTATGCGTCCAGGGCCGTCCCCAGAGGGGGGTGTGGGGGGGTGTGAACCCCCCACCATTGCAAAAAATTCGTGTCATGTGCGGCAAAATGTTGACTTGTCGGCGATATCGGGGAATGTCGGCGAAACTGATGCTGGCGGATTGTCGGCTGTTGGACTCCGCCACTGCCTGTTGTTGTTTGTTTGTTGCATTGCTGGAGAAATGAATTACTGTCGGTTGTGATTGACTCCCCGCTCTTCAGAATTTCGAACCTACTGAAAAAAAAATTGGGTCTACCGGTGCGCGCGAAGCGAGCGAAAAAATTGATATTCTTGAATTCGGCAACACAGTGACTCAACACCCCCCATTAAAAATGGTTGGGGACGCCCTGGCCTTATTCACGCCTGTGAGCGCGAATTTTAAAAGCACAAGCCCTGCAGATGCCTAGGCATACTGCCGGGCAGTGCCCGGCGTTGACATCACATGATCAACTCATCTATAGCACGACCAAAATTGTTTGGTTGGTGTAACTTAATCATGTGTACGAGATGAAATGTTGATTGTGTTTCCAATACATCAGTTCTATCCGTCATATTCACAATATATGTTTTTCATCCGTTTCTAGGACCCGTTTCCTGCTGAATTGAATCAGAGGGATGCTGAAGAACAACCTTGAGCATTTCGAAGAAACGCCAAAAGTTTCAGAGATTCCACCAAACCATAAAAACGCATATGTTAAATACTAAACCATGCACAATTAAATAATCATTAACTACCTAATTAAAAGATTCAATAAAATTTTAAAAAAAAAAAAAAAAAATATGATATTTATCTACTTTTGAACCGTAGAATGGGAACTTGTATATCTACCAATGCTTTAGCACTCAATATATCAATTGAAATAATTATGAATAGCTTTCAACGATTTCATAATCAATCAAATCAATAAACCATTACGATGGCTCCAAAATGGCAAAATTCTTTACTACATATACCCAAGAGCTGCCATGATTGTGTATATCACTACCACTGATTCCGAGCATTTTAGATATCATAACATAATCAAAGTGATTGATATCTGCAAGATGCCATCCTATATGGTTGCAAATGTCAGCCAGTAAAGGACAATAATAACTAATAATTAATTCACGCTGACATGTAGGCTAAAAATATATATGTTGTGGTTTTTAGATGGATTATCACTTCCAAAAATCCCAGTAAGGCTATCTTAACCAATATGGATGCCAAATGGATGCCCAACACCTACCAAAAACAAAGAAACACATATCTCTAATCTATTAGTGGTCGGATTTTTCGCCGCTTAGTAAGTGCCATTCCCAGCCATATTGGATACCCATTTTTGGATGGCATCTTACATGTATCGATTCCTCTGATTACCTAATAATGTGTACATTGATCTGATTGACCTACAGAGATATACACAATCATTGCAGTACTAGGTTGGGCACAGCTATCAATTATAGCCATCTTAGAGTGTCGGAAGCCATCTTGGATCCCATAATGAAGGAATTTATAATCACATTAACAAATATTTCTTATGGTTTTAATTAATTTCTTGACTGCCAAAACACCAGGATAGATACCATATTACCCATCTGCAGTCAAAAGTAGATCACGATCAGGCACTTTGTATTGACCGCCATATTGAATTAATTGATTACGTGGTTACAGAATCATATGTTAATTCGTCACAGTGAATGTTTTAACGAGTCAGTCTGAAAAATTACAACTTTGGAGTGAATAAGAGATGAGTGTTTTGTGTTTTGGTGGCCATTTTGATTTTTTTTTTACAAAAATGCTCAGGGTTGCTCATCTGGCATCCATCGGATTCAGAATCAGCATAAAAAACTGGTCTACAAACCGTTGACAAACATATATCTAATAAAACAAGGTTGATATTAGTTATGAATGAATGTGTATCCTGGACTACTTAACCTTATGTCCGGTGGGATAATTAAGGAGCATGGTGTAGTTCAGGGCATTTTTGAACTACTGATCATAAAAATCGATCATTTTGTATTTTATAGAGATTTCACATTTCAGATATGTCTTAAAAATGAAAGCCCTGATTTTACACTAATTACACAAATGTAATGCTTATCTTCAATCCAACATATTAAATGCAGAAATTTACAACAGAGTGTGAACGCCCGATTTCAAAGACTGAAAACTGTTTCTGATCTGTTATTTTTTAAAATTAATTATGCATGACGGTGCATATGCTTGTAACGAAAATGACGCAAACCGTAGAGACAAAAACAAAACGATTCTGACCAAAACGGTAAAATAGATGTAAGTAATAAATACCAAGCGTTTAAGAGTATTTTGTGAAGAAAGTCCCATATCAAATAAATATGAAATAGTCTATTGTCTGTAATAAACGCCCCAGGGTCGTGAATTATTTCAAAATGGGGGCGTTTATTTTAGGTCATTTATTCAGTTTTAATTTACACTGCAAACCATAGCCAGCACTGCCTTGGAATCTCATGGTGCTCCACACACAAAAAGGCTAGATCTTTGAAAAAGCTGAACCTCATCAATAATGGCTTCATTTAAAGCTTTGTGAAAGTAACATACTCGGCGGCTAGAATGGTTTATTTAAAGGTGCAACGAGAGATTTCAAGTCGTCCGTATTTTCTGTGCTATGTAGTAATTTCATATAGATTAGACACTCAATAGATTCCTGAACCTTTTATTTGGTTACAGAAATAACTTAAAATGAAAACAAAAGGTAATTTGTATATGCTTATATTTCAATAGAAACATAGGCTGAATTTCGTATTTGCTCCTATAGGAAATAAGAAATTTCACATTTTGTGTACCAAAGAAAGAGATCTCAGCTTAATCCATTCAGCTGGGGATATTTTTTAATAGATCTAGAGAGCTTTACACCAGTGCAAAAATCAGAATATTCATATATTTAGGGACACCTGTTATTTGAAATCTTTCGTTGCACCTTTAAGACATTTTTACATAAACAGAATGTAATTTCCTTGGAAATCTACACTTATCAGTGAACACTTTAATTTGATGTACCGGTTATACACCACTAACCTGGCTGCCGAAAAGATAAACAAATCTTGGGTGGACTACTTTTTTGCATGGCATCTGAAAAAAACTGCTTTAAAATGTCTGAAAATGCACTAGTTATATAAGAAAGTGATAGAATTTCATGATTGACATGGAAGACTGGTATGTTTTCTCAAAGTAAGTGGCATTTGGACAGTAAATTTGAGCCAATTTACTCCGCGCACAGCAATTTCACATCAATTTGCTCACTATAGATGCAGCGACTATAGAGCACTTGTACTGAGCGATCGGGCGTTCTGTGAGTTTGGTGTTTTCGTAACTAAGAAAAATTCTGGTCACCATATGTTGAAAATTTTGTTATTCGATGATTTTAGCTTGTACTTTGGTGTGATATTGTTCTATTTCCTCTGTGGAGTTTTAAATGTGAAAGAAACATAGTACAATTAGCTAGCTCAGGCAGGCATATCTGCCACCGATTTCGCAATCGTGATTGTTAATATCAGTGTTTACTTGCAGATATGGCATGATATAGAGTATTTTAGGAATATTTGGTTCGAACAAATGAGGGTCGGTTTTGTTTACGAAATAGGCCATCGGGACATCAAGGTTTATTTGGGTGGGTATCAAACATCACAAAAATAAAAAAAAAATATAATAAATTTATTTCTCTATTTTTTATGAACATCAGGATAATGTTTATGAATATAAATATACTAAAAGTAATATTACAAAGTTACAAGTGGAGTATCAAAGTGTCGGGATATGAAATTAGACACTGTAGAATGACCCATATGCAGTCCTATGTACACAATTGATTTTCTCGATATTTTATTATGGAGTATGATTTAAATCTTGAGTATCAGTGCCCGAGTCTGCAACCGTGTTAACGTCATCTTTCTCAGCAAGTTCCACATCATAAAATCCTTGGTTGGTGTGCCAATACTCGTCTTTTGTCTTTTGGCTGCCCAGTATTTTACCCCAGCCAGGGATGGGCGAATAACCAGCTTCTATACGGTGCTTATTCTTGGCTGGTCCCCACTCCTTTAGCGGTGTTATGCCGATTTTTGCACGCTAAATATTTGCAGAAAAAGAGTAAAGAATATTAGTGCTCTCAAAATGTTTGTTTTAATAATTAATTCAAAGTTCTTATTATAATGGAAACGTCTGTCGTTACAGAATATGTCTTGTTATACTATTTTCAAGTTGATTTTAAACTGACAAAGAGACAGTAATGGTAAAAGATGACACTATCATATCACTACAGCTATTTATCCAATGCCAACCAAACGTGAACGGGGATGGGGTCTATCCATCACTGAATTAGCACAAAAACGCCCCATGCTGTGCGAAAGCGAAATATAAACCCCACAGAAAAACGGGTAGAAAAATCACCAACGTGGCCACTCAACATCATGGTTCAGAGCAATTACCTTCATGTTAACACTTAAGTGCCCAAGGGGGGTTCCATAGTACCCAACATTTGATTTTTTTGCGATTTCTCGGTTACGCAATCAAATTTTTCAAGGAGGTTTTTGCTAATTGTCTGATTTATGAATACGCTTCTCCTGATACAAAAAAAAATTTAAATCCGCCCACGGCTTCATTAGAATAATTAGATTGGGTCCCTAGGAACCCCCCCCCCCCTTGGGCTTTTTTTTTTTTTTTTTTTTATTATTTTGGTTCAAAACCTTATATTGGAGTTGCTGAGGATGGAAATGTGCGACCCACTCTGTTTCGAAGAGTGACAATTTCAATTGGCCATAGGTCATAGGTCAAAGGTCGGATTTTCATTTTTATTGTGGGTATGTGGTTCTTACGTGACCCCCATTTATTTGTGTTAGTGTCATGATCAAACTCCCACGGGAAAGTGGTTATCTGGGTTGGGTCCCTAGGAACCCCCCCCCCCTTGGGCACTAACGGAAGTTTTTTTAGCTTGGGCACTTAAGTGTTAAAGAGTTAGTGCCCGAAGAACACCTATCCAAAGAAAAATCTTATGTCTGATAATGTTCACACCAAAATTTTTATGGTTCAATCTGGTGCAAAGCCACTGCTGGGATTCTTTTTGGAACCACCTGTAGTCAGTCAGGTGGTTCCAAATTGACCAACAGTTGAAGGGGCAACCTAATAACACAGAGATATAATAGGGGCAACCTACTTTGTTGTTAACACTAGCTCTTTAACTTTTAGTGCATTTTTGCAGATAGCACTATGAACTAGTAAAATCTCAATTCCCTTGGCACAGTTCAGTAGTTTTCATTCACCAATGTATTTAGAAAATGCACCCCTGGTTTTTTAGGTATGATATATAATACCCAGATCACACAAGGTCAGTTCATGTCAATGTATGTACAAGTACAACCCACTGAACTGAGCTTATTGTAACTCATAGTGTAGGCGGCTCGGAGGTCTCTGTTGACAAGGGACAGTCTTGAGTGAACGGCTCTTTTCAGAGCTATCTGAACTCGATTTTAGCAAATAGGCGGGGTCCACTTGTTCTCTGTTGACAGGGGCAGTCTTCAGTGAACTGCTCTTTTCAGAACCACCACCAGTTGGAGAGTGACGGCCTACATGACTTCCATTTTAGAATTTTTTTTGTTTTGAAGTCAGAGATATTCCTGACGAAACGTTACAGTTTTCTCAAACTTGTCCAATGGTGAACCCGTTCGAATTATTTCAATTGTAGTCAGTCATCCCCTACGGCTGCTGAAGAGTTATTGTTGAAAGAGGGCTAACTAGGCATTTCACCATTTTTGCAATACAATCCACCGTGTCCAAGAACAACGTACTTCAGTCGGTTTCCTTTTTAAGACATCCTGCATAGTATTGGTAGTGTCATTATGCTTATTTTTTTTATTATTACAGTGATCAGAGCAATTACGATGGTGATGATGATGACCACTTTTCATAAAATAGACTCACCTCAAGAAACGACCCGTCCTGTGCGCACAAGTAATATATACTATATATAAAGAAAGGAAGCACTGACATGAGAACCAGTGCCCATCCTATACCTTCCGCCCATGGTGGGAATTGGTAGTCCATTACGTACGCTGGGACATAGTCCACGAGGCTATATACGAAAAGGAACTGAAAGTGAAGCAAAATCTTGTTTATAATAGTTCCAGCTTAAGTGTTGTTGCAGTACTCGCTATTCAATATTCAATTATGTAATTTGATGTACAAAATGAGCGTGACATGTGTGCCCTTATTGGTGAGACATTATTGTCGCATATCACGCTACAGTCCTTGGAAAAAATACTGGAGACTGTCAGAACTTCTCCCTCCCCTGTAAACTAATGCATTATCAATTTTAGACACTTAGTTAACATCGGTATTCACATTGATAGAGGGTTGCTGGATCACTGCTAATTAGGCAAGTATGCCCTACGATTTTGGGCCAAGATTTGTTAAGCGATTAGTCCCATGAATAACTTGGGGGTGGGGCGGCCTACGAAATCTAATGTTGACGGTGGTCATGTATTGGTTTTAACATGTACCCTCGACCTTTTTGACATCTTATTCTGCATAAATATTGCTTCTTTTTCCCAAAGATCATTAGATCAAGATTTGCTGAATATCAACGCATTTATAGTGAAATCAAGACGAGCAATTTGAGAATTTTTTGACATTTTCAAATATGACATGTCATTTTACACTGCATATTCTGGGGTTCTTAGTACATGTTCGCACTAAAACGGAGTCCATCAAATTACTAATCAATTCTCATGTTGTTGCAAGTTAAACCACACCCTTCCGAGAAAGATCCGAAAGCTTTTAAATTAAATGATTCATAGTGGGGCATATCATTTTTAAATTTTTTTTTATGAAAAAGGCCGAAATTGAGGTAAAATATTCTAACTTTTGCCACGTTTCACCTCCCAATTGTATGGTGTTCCTGGATTGGCCATGGTTTGTTAACAAAGTTTTAATAGAAGTTATTGTTTTAAAGCGATCTGACACCAATGCAAGACTCCATTTATTCGGAACGTCCACTTGGACAAAATCCGCCCACCCGGCAAAATAACAAATCTTTGCTACGGGGCTAGATAGACTATAAACGAGGGCACCAGAATAAAAAAACTTTTTCATCATCCTTTCTACACAAATGAAACAAGGACCAAACCACTCAGCCGCCAACATCCCGCTGAGCTATTGTTATGAGTGTCATTGTTTCAATAAAAGTCCTTCAAGCAGTCTTTAGTAGGCGTCTGTGGAAATTTGATATTCGGGTTTAATTATAAGGTTTTAAAACAAAAATATTGATCTTAGAAGTTTTTCTGTTGAACTGTGTTCGGGTGTATACAGGACCATATTAGACCAAACAATTCTACAAACGTTACATCGATTTTTGGGAAATGCGAAGTAAATGTCCCTGTTTTGAATGGCAGTAGTGCGTGACCTGATGTTGGTGTAATCCATGCACAGTGGGAGTTAGCTGGCTGCTGTGGACCATAACCGGTAATAATCAAAATCAATCGTCGTAAATCTAGTCCGATTATTTATTGGCGCAATATTGGTAGTTTAATTCGATTCCTATAGCTATAAATGTATCCTTACCAATATAGCCGCTGGACTAATGAGATACCACAGGCTTTTCCATATTATTCCTGGTGTGTGACCAACCATTATTTTGATTTCTTTGCAGAACCGACCCAATCCTATAATGAATTACAGCACACATTAAGTTATTGGGTGGTAAGTTGGGTTGGGTGGATAAATGGGTGAATTGATTGGTGGTTGGTACATAGAATGGTTGAGTATTGATTGGTGTGTGTGTGTGTGTGTGTGTGGGTTGGCAAGTTGGATAGGTGGTTAACTTATTTAAATGAATATTTATTTCTGTTCTGTTAATATATTACAAAAATAACTACTGGTGGTTTATAAAAATCATCGTATATTATGAAATGCAGTTACATCGAGGTTAGACTATCAATTTATACTATACATTACCATATATGTAGCTTATAACAATCAGTTCTAAAATAGATAAAAACATGGCACTGTATCCCGCGCAATACCAGTCAAATAACGTCATTATATAGATTCCACCCTGGAAAATAAACACATTAACAAATATTCACATCAAAAACTTTTAAAATCATTTTTTGACATCGAAAGTGACTACTTTTCATCAACGCCTATGGGTCATTACATGGACTTTCAACAGGCCATGTTACCATAAGACAAAGGTTTTGCTCAAACTATAGTGTCAGCCAAAGGTCCTATAGAAGAGGTCAAAATTAATCTCTTGAGTTGTAGAGTTAAAGCAGCTTAAAGTTCTTTGTTTTCAAATATCGCCAATTTAATTTTAGATCAATCTTGTTTATTTCGAGGGTTGACAAACAAAAGGACGTAACTCACTTTTTGGTGATTTTGAGGTTTTGGTACCAAAAAAATCTGTAACACCTACAGATTCTGAAAACCATGAAGCCTTAACTCAAGTCTACTTCCTATTGTTCAAGGACTTAAAATTACTCAATATCTATGACTTGTTTAAATTCAACCTTTGTATTTTTATGTATAAACATTCAATGGGTCGTCTTCCTTGTATATTTAACCAATTTTTTGCTAAGCGCCACACCATTCATCCCCATATTACAAGAAATGCAAATGATTATCAATTAAGTAGAAATAAAACCGCATTTGCATCAAAGGGAGTTCGTTCAACGGGGCCAGTATTTTGGAATAGTTTGTCTAGTGATTTAAAAATTGCCCAAAATCTGAAATGTTTCAAGTATAATTTAAAATCTTTCATAATAATGCAATATCAATAAGAAGGTCATCTCTGTGAATTACATAATGTTGTCTATTACTTTTTTTTTTTTTTTTTTTTTTCAATTTATACAATACATTACCATATATGTAGCTTATAACAATCAGTTCTAAAATAGATAAAAACATGGCACTGTATCCCGCGCAATACCAGTCAAATAACGTCATTATATAGATTCCACCCTGGAAAATAACACATTAACAAATATTCACATCAAAAACTTTTAAAATCACTTTTTGACATCGAAAGTGACTACTTTTCATCAACGCCTATGGGTCATTACATGGACTTTCAACAGGCCATGTTACCATAAGACAAAGGTTTTGCTCAAACTAGTGTCAGCCAAAGGTCCTATAGAAGAGGTCAAAATTAATCTCTTGAGTTGTAGAGTTAAAGCAGCTTAAAGTTCTTTGTTTTCAAATATCGCCAATTTAATTTTAGATCAATCTTGTTTATTTGATGTATACTTGGAAATTAATTACAAGGTAAATACACATAATATTACGACGTTGCCTAAGAGGAGCATTTTCTGTTCCACGATTGACCATCCTCAGCCATATCCCATATCAAAATTATGCATAATTTTGATGTTTATTTTCCTAATGCGATGACTCTCTAAGTGTTTCATTTGAAGTTTGAAGAAAAATTGAAATTGTGTATTTTATTTAGATTTACAGTGCTGATCAAAATGGCTCCCACAAAGAAACAAAAATTGTCATAACAATAGGTAAACGCATAACTCGATATAATTAGGTAAAAGTAAATTAGATTTAAGTAAAAGTTTAATTTTGATAAAATTGAATTTGATTGAGGCACGAATTGGGTATTTATCATTAAGGCTTTTATGCTTATATATAAATTGTGCAATTTAACATAGCTTGTTTATTATTGTGTAGTATTTTTCTGTGTGCACGGTTTATCCTTCATGATTGATTTTGATACGTGTTTCAGCTGAAACTTTTCCTCGGTGACTTCTTACTTGCATTGAGTAAAGACAATTTTTGCCTTTTGTTCTGGTCTCTGTCTACTTTAAAGATTTCACATATCGCACGTCCCCAAAGAAAACGAAAGCCCAGCTTTTTAACTGTTGTAAATTTTACCTTCAATCAATCTCCAATTAATAATATACCTGTTTTGTAAATGTAAGACCGGCCCCGAACATAAGAACACATCCACAAAGATAGTGAAGGCTTTCTGGTTTCGTAACATCGAACTTTGTCCCCACTAATTCACTGTAGTTGCTGTTATAACCGTCTCTACGGCAACAAACTACATTATCCAATATAGGAAAGAATTACACTAAAAGCTGTTTAGACAAACCTAGATTGTCGTTTAGACACATCTACATAACCCATGTAAATAGATATATTTTAAGAGTGCATTGTCCACTCTTGCTAGCACGTTATCGGTTGCACACCACCTAAATAAATTGCTATTGGTTATGTACAAAATGACCTTAATTAGAGAACTTAAATTTCTCATTACCGAACAACTCAGCCCGCAACTCATCACTAAATTATGCATTACCCTTGGACTGCTGGACCTCTGCATCCCATTCATCAAGAAGAATTCATAAGTTGATCACGGATCTACTGAAGCGTGAAGACAACGATGATTTCTGGATCCCTCTGAAACTGTGCTTCTAGCAAAATATTCATATGGGGGTGGGTGTAAAATTAGTAACTGTAATTACCATAGTAATACTCACACCCTTTTTTTGTCTTGATATTGTGCTGATTTGTTAGCTTTAAAGATTTTAACACAAAATATGGCCAGGAAGTTCCAGTTTCAACTATTTTACTACGTAGACCTATCCCTTTTTTTTTACCTTTTTCCAAAACACTTTCGGCCAGAAGGGTGTCAGACCAGATCTATTAGTGGTGTGGCCTCTTAGTGTACACAGGACTCTGTTGTGTTTGTTTGATACACACTCTGAACATATATTTATCTTTAATGTATAAACATGCTTATATTAATTTGTAATGATATGCTTTAAAATAACTTTCTCTTTTTCCGCCACATTGATAAGCCAAAATAATTTCCTGTATCTACTCAATAAATTCAGTATTTCTGGGTTGCATTTATTTTATTGAGTACTTTCAAAGAGTATCTTTAAGTTATCACTAATCTTGTATTTTAAATGAGATAACGCAAAATGTGTGATCGGTAAAAACTCAATGATTTTTCTCATGTACTCAAATCACACTACTTTATTGCCCTAATATAGTACAAAAACTCGAGTCACTCCAATTAGTCATCCCGTTGCTGGACTCAAATGAATGTTGTAGGTATATGGGGAAATAGGGAAAAGAAAAGAGGAAATGGAAAAAAATGTTTTGAGGTAATGTGCCTTGTTTTACATTATTCATCTTTAATAGTAAGCTGTTAATTATTAACCCTCGTCCAAAACAGGGTTTTTCTACTACGTTCACAACTAAGATTGTTTTCGTAATTAAGGGACAAATATCATCTTGCTTGGTATCAGTGTGTAGCCACATATGTCCTCTCTTCAAATAAAGTACAAACATATCAAGTTTTAACAATATGACGTCATAGTGACGTGATAACTGAGAGTTTATTTATAACGTTATTTGTAAGCAAATCAAGGGGTTTTCGACCATTTTCGCCATTCATGCAAGCAAAATTGGTATTTATTTGGCAATGATGGGTGCCAAAGTAAGCATACACATTTCATTACTCTGTATTTGTTTACAGTAGCATCATACGTAACAAAAGTACAAAAGTTTTGGCATTTACACATAAGGTCTAAGAAGGTGGCAACCACCCCTCCCTCCGACTTGGACGGGGCGCCGGACCTCCCTTAAGGTGCGTACCTCCATCTATAATGGCCGCCAAAGAAGAAACTTACAATTACATAAAAAGCCTCAGATCATATTCGTTAGCGTTTTTTTGCGACAGGGGAATATCAGTTAGGGGGTGGTCCCACCATGTCGGCGAGGGTAATGTAAGTAAAATTTTCGAACCAAATACTTAAACATAATACTACGCTACCCTACAGGGAATATTTAAATTTATATACCATTATTTTTATCTCAAATAATTATATTGTGAATAAAATCAACAAAATCATAAAAAAGAAAAGGAACAAAAGCGGTTTTGAACTATTTTTCTGAAAAAAATTGAGTGAAAAATTAAGATACTAAATTACTGCTGTGGTGTCTCTTGCTTTTACAAATGGTCTTGTGTTATGGACTTGGAACTAACTTGATTTGGTCTGGGGTCTTAAAAGTATTCAAGAGTTGCAACTTCAAAAAAATCAAATTAAATTACAGTAGCAAGTACTTACCGTACTTAATATATGTATGTTTGTATTTTTAACATTTCTCAAATGAAATAAAAAAAAAAAAAAAATGAGTTTTCATTGACAATTCAAGACTTTATTACTTACATATTTGGAGTACTATTAAAATTATTGATTGGAGTATCATACGATAAATTATTTAAAAGCCACATTACTAAAACACTGATCATTTTTAAAAGTCGGCCAAAGTTTTTTATGAAACATTATGCTATACAACAAAAGCAGATCGATGGCCGTACCAAATCACATTTATCTTCAGTTTACATTGGTCGGTATCCAGGTCAAGTTCCACGCATTGCAAATAATTCCCACAGTTGCTTGACGTTTACTTTTGATAATGACATGTACATAATAATTTGCAATTATGATCTGATGATTTACAGTTTTTGCTATAAATTGAAATGGGCGTGCACCTACCTGACTGTCCAGCCCAAGCGCTATGAGCATAAGAAAGAATAGCGCAGACCACAATTGAGGTACCACAGAGATACGAGAGATGGCTTCAGGATAAGCCACGAATGCAAGACCAAGACCTGATAGCATAAAACGGGAAACAAAACAACTAATCCGTTTCAAAAGCTTTGCTAAAAATGATCTTTTTACGTAAAAGTTCTTTCTTCTATTTGACTATGCGGTTCCTTTAGTTCATAAACTGCAATTTCTAATAGGTAGAGGTCTTTTTTTTCCAAAATATTCAAAAACTGGGGTCTTTGGGTGATAATTGTAAAATTAAACAGATATATGGGGTCTTTTCTCTGCTGAAAACGGGGGTCTTAGCAGTTTAACATACGTGTCACTTCCGAAATGGGAGGTCCCCCATCAGGGCGGAGAAGGGTAGGGAGGATAATTGGTCAAAACTTACAACAAAAAAAGTGGTCTACTGCGCTAAAAGAGGATATATTCCTTCGCTGAACCATGTTTTTTTTTAAAACTAAAAACTAATGTACTTTTGCTCATTCCATTACTCAACATCTTCACAAGATCGTCAAAAAGTGCAATGTTAAACTTTTGCGAAGCAATTTTCCTGAAAGATCCACCAAAAACTACCACGACTAAATATTCACCGACGACATACCTATAAAGGCACACCGAGAGATCGCCAGTCATTCAGAACCCTAACGTCAATTTCAGGAAAATTACTACCAACCTGACGATCACCGCCAAAAATGGAGGTTGCGTCATTTTCTTGTTAGATCTACACTGAAAACATTAATTTGTCACGAAAAGGGTCTTATTTGACAAATTATAAAAAAATTGTCATGTAAATAAATTTTTGATCATTAAGAAAATAGAGCTAAAATGTTTTTATAATGTTCAATTAACAATTATCAGCTTTTCAAAATATTTTATCATCAAAAAATGTATTTTCATGAATATGACAAATGACGATTTATGAATTTATAGTCTTTTATTAAATTAGTCATGTCCATCAAAATGACAAATTATGAATGTATTATTTGTCATTTAGTTTGTCATCTAATTCATCATGTACTAAAAATGATAAGCTAACGACACTTTTGTAATTCATTAATTTGTCATGCAATTTTGAAAAGTGAAATTTTGCAAGTCATGACAAAATAAGACCATTTTCGTGACAAATTAATGTTTTCAGTGTAGGGGCAACTACCTTCTAAAACAAGGCAGGGGTGATAGATTTCTTACGTAATATTTGACTACAGAAATACCGCGAAAATAAAGAAAAAAATGGTTATGGTTTATGTAAAATGTAGGCTGAATTAATTTTATTGTACCATGGAAAACAATTTAAGCTGACATGCGAAATCTTTTGGTGCACCATTACGTCATGCCAATTATCGTGAAGGATGCCCTATGCGTGACAAAAAAGTGGCCATTCTTTCATACAGTTCATCACGAATAATACTAATTAGTGTAAAAACCTCACAGTCAGTGACCACGTTCATCATTGTCATAGTTGTAAACGATGGCCAACCATGAAGGCTAGCTACCACTGACTATGAGGTCCCTAAATGTAATTGCCGTACTCGTGATGCACTTGTGAATGATATGCCCCAAATGGTGCAAAAGAACATCCCTTCATTTAACAATTTGTATTTGTCAATGTCTATTCACTGTATATCGAGAGTTATTGCATGGGTTGTAATAACAAATAAGTGTTGAGAAATTAAGCGCAAGATAGATATCATTATGGATACCCATCTGTATATTATAAAGATTATGAAAACCTACTTTCGATATTTTGTCAGAGACGGTTCTTTTAAAAATATAATATTTCAGCTAAACGTTTACAGCATCTTAGAGCATCATCTCAAAGTTTTGAATACATTTCTGATGCCATTTTAGATAGCAAAATTGTAGAAATTACTTTCGGCAAGTTCCCCTTTACATCTTCAGGTGATTAAGTGGAATGGTCGTCATGGTAGAAATGAAATGGTAGAAATGAAAACAGCAAGGTCCCCAGAAATTGTGAAGATGTCTACTCTTACTGCAATACCTGTTTACCTTTTGATGTTTTGACGTTGTGTGTGTGTGTTGGTTGTTTGTGTGTGTTAGGGTGTGTGTATGTGTTAGTGTGTATGTGTGTGTGTGTGTGTGTGTGAGTTTGCGTGTGTGTGTGTGTGTGTGTTGGTGTGTAAGCTAATCAGTAGGATGATATTTTGCAGGCTCCAAGCAAATGGAAGTGTTCTCATATCAGTTGCACTTTCCTTAGGGAGCCTATTTCAAAGACTGATTTTAAGTTGTACCTGATACCCGGCTTTCCTTATAATGGAATTACTCTTTTAATGAGTCACAGTCTCAAAACATTTTAAGCGACGTGAATATTGTCATATTGTGCTTGGCATATTATAAAGATAAAAGACATTAACAGTGACACGAAATCATTGTCAATTCTGCATGAAACTCATGAAATGGTGTGAAATGAAAATGACAACATGTGTGCGGGCATTACCGTAAAATCGCATGTACGATTCCTCTGCAAAATGTGTATGCACATAAACGCTATAATTACTAGATGTTAATTATCGACTGGCTACTTATCGATCTGTGTAAGCTTGTGATGATTGCTTTGAAAATCCGTTTTTTGAGGCCAAAGGAAGGGATACCAGTCAAGGAAGATGTTTTATTTGTTTTATTTAATAAACCCATCGCTTCATTGAAACAACATGGATTAAAGGATTATTTTTTATTAACATTATACCTTAAGGGGAATCTATTGAAGGTTTATTACTTTTAGATTGCGTGTTTTTTACAGAGTCCCAGTACAATAAAAAAACAGTGCTGTAATTTGTCTGTATCTTTTACAGACAAACCTATCACTCAAACATTTGAGCCTCCTCAAAAGCAGACCTTATTGCAAAATTTTGAAAATGGAGATTTGTTTGCTATTAATTTGCATATTTTGGTCTTTTAAATGTTCGAAATTTAATTCTATATCATCATACAACTTCTTTTGATGGGCGTATGTTTTTCAACGAGTGTAACTTTTACAGAACTGACCTTTAAGATGTACAAATTACACAGAAGTGAATAGGATTATCAAATGCAAAAGAAATACTTTTTTATAGGCTTCAACTGTAATTACGCACCTGTAACCACTCTACATTTGGTCATTTTTAGTAAATATACAGAAAAATTAACAGTTATTAAAAAACAAGTTTGTTAAAATAATTATTCCTACGGAAAAAAAAAGAAGTCCCTTTTCCCTAATAATAATAATATTTTAAGATATAGTTTTACACATCAAAACATGTTATAATCACAAGGAAATTCTTACATAGCAAGCACTGTTTAACATATCAAATAGCAAGATAATAATTGCTGTTAGCAGTATCATTATATGACTACTTTAGTATCAATGTTTAAAAGCTTCCATGTCAATGGATTACACCCGGGCTCGGATCAGCTTACTCAGCTGAAATAAATCCTACACCACCACAAGCCATTAGAAAGGATTGTGGATACCCAAAGAGTATTCATTTTGAAATGCATTCAGTCTTCAACATGCTGATCTGGTAATACCAAGAGGTTCTATATAGATGAGAGCAAAACTTTACGTATTCTTTAGAAATTCATCGTCTCATGTTTTGCCGACCACAATAGAAAGCATAGAGTAACCAACAATAGAAGGCAATGTGCTGCCTCTCCCTCCGCTTCGTTCCAACTACTGTGGGTGCCGCTTGCATATACACTAATCGTATGATACAAATTATGAATGTGTTAGAGGTGGCCAGGTATAAAAATATGGCACCTGATCATTGTGCTCAGATACTCTTTTTTTCTCATAATCAATGCCGCTTATGTGAAAAGATATATTCATTGAGGGTTTATTTAAATCAAGACACTGACGTGTCCAATTTCTTCGTTGTGTGTGTGTGGCCATTGGTAGGACAAAACTTAACCACCCAATAGCACCAACATCCAACAACTGATATTTTGGCCGGATTGTTTGTATCGAATTGACATTATGTGTGGTATACACGCACCCAATCTAAAATTTATTCCGTGCAATATTCAAATGTCGCGCCAGTCACGGACGACTGGTTTTGAATGGCTCTTCCCCCCTTGGGAATACACTAATAACTAATAGTAGTTTTCAATACTTAAGCAGTGAATGCATGAGTAAGATTTCAAACACAATTACGGTGAAGTGTGTCATAGTTCTCTCATTTGTCAGTGAAGGTTATTGTTTCTTATTGATCGTGCAAGTCTCTTTAAAACTATCATTATTATCTTGCTTAGACATATACTATTTTACATCAATTACATTTTGTGAGGTGAGAATTACAAGGTTCTAACCGGCCATTTAAGGTTCTGTGAGATAATATTTTTGAAATTGCCATTGCTAAAATTAAAAATTATACATATTTGTTTAGGTTTTCAAAATGTGAGTTGTTAAAAGGTTTCACTTCGGATCAAATAAATTGTCTTTGTCTTTCTATTTTTGATGAAGTTTAAAACGTCCATATCACAAAATGACCAACATGTCAGTTAGAAACCTTCAAATCTCCGCTCACGAGTTAAGTGTGTCATCAATTTTAATTAGTTATAATTTACAGTTGTAGAGTCTTTTGACATTTTATTTTATGGCTGACGTTCTGCAATATGCACCTCTTTACTAGCTTTGCATCATATAACACTAGATGTTATTACACATTTGATGATACTATTTTATGAAGATGGCCACTTAAATTTAAATTCTAAAATCGTGATATCACAAGGAATTTATTAGTGTTCCCGCACGTGCTACGAATTTATGACTTTACGGAGGACTTATTCATAACTCCCATTGTCAGCGAGAATATGAAACGTTTGTACAATATCTTCTTCTCTGAAAAGATTCTGAGATTTAAGTGATACCAGCTCGGCTCTATAAGTTGTTAGTAGCTACTAAAACTTACTTAGAGTCACAACAAACTAAATATAAACTGCAATTTCAATGATTGACAAAACATTCGCTCTAATTTTATGAGTATTTCTTTATATTTAAATTGCCTGCAGGTAAAAGAGATCGCTATTATTTTCATAACGAAGAGAGTGATGCCATATCCATTTGATGATTAGGCTATGTAAACATCAAAATCTGGCTTGTCAAAAACTTGACGGCGCCCTTCCCACGGAATCGCTGGATTTCCCTAAGTACTAAAAAAAATGCGTAATTAGGTTTGATGCATCAAACAGTACCTATTTAAAGAATAGCATACGAATCAATTACAAAAATGGATGGTGTTTACGTATTGGGCGCCAAACACGGAACCACTTAAAGTGACAGGAGGGAGATTTTTTTAGATATGAATTTCTCTCAAATTTCACTGGATCGGTGAGACCACCTACCGAGGAACGTTCGAAGGTTTTTTGGACAACAGGTGCAAAGAAAACCGCAAGCCTTGATTTGAACTGCTGCTATCGTAAATCGTTCCCTATATTAAACCATGCTTTGACTTCTGTCGTGCACGACAGAAAAACTACTAAATCTCTATCTTTATTAAATAATGACAGCGTATTTGGCTTATCACTTCAGGTGTTATCCAATACTTGGTAAGCATTCCAAATATGTTAAAAAAACCTAGGTTCGAGAAAAATTGGGGGCGTGTCTTTCTAGGAATTATCCTCATGTCTCTTTAAGGTGAAATAAAACGGTAGTACTGAAACGCGGAACTTCGGTGTCCAACATGCGCAACGTCATAATTAAGTCCGAATAAAAGCGATTACAAAAGGATAGTTACATCATGATGTCTCACAACATGTTACGGGCTATATAATAATAGTTTGATCATAAATACTAATATCCTTTATATTACGAACAATATCATTACGGGAAAAATACATCCATCATATAGTTTGCACACTGTTCCAGTGTAGATTATTTAATATGGTTTCGAATGAGTCTCCGCCGTTTGCATAGTGTTTTAGGCACAGCCTGTCATGGATTACTTGTCCGTCTGTTTGAATAACATGCCCTGAGGGACAAATACTATGCTGTTTTCAAATATTAACACTCTTATACACTACCGAGTCGGAAGAAAAAAAAATCCATCACATTTCATAAGACAAATACCTTGTCTTGAATATCTAGACGTAATCTTTAAACCACTGACAAATTATCAAGCATATGGTATCCCGATTTCTGAGCACTTTAATACTTTAATATTTGTCGTCTTTTGATTTAATCGAGAATAAGAACAATTAGTTGTGTCATGTCTATTCTGCCACGTACTATTTATTTTATATATTATTTGTCACTATTCTTCTGAAGTCTTTGAAACACGGCTACTTTAGACATGTAAGCAACGGCCAGCTTGGAAGCATCGCCACTGAAACTCATCGAACCCCCTGATCCTCCTTCCAACACTCTCCCTCTGTAATCTCCACCAGGAACGCTGAACATGAACACAAAGGAACTGAACAGAAACTGATTGTACACGTAGAGGATTTTGGATTCCTCGTCGAAGCAGATGTCTTTTGGACTCAGGTAGTCGCCTTCTTTGTCCATCCGGCACGTGGCTCTATTCAGACTGAATAGAAGGTTGCCCATGTAATCTATGACATGGACTTCATGGATAGCTTGGCTGATAGCAATTAGATCCTTCTTACTAACCGCAATGAAATTAGGTTCAATACTGACAGAGAGTTGCTGAACATAAGTGCCATCTTCTTTGTGAATTGTTATCATGCGACGAAGACCATCACCAACTAATATTTGATCCTTAAGATCAACAGCAATACAGTCAAGTCTTACTTTGGTATCTTTAGGATCACTTTCACAGAGAGTGGTAAATTCATTACAAAGATTACCTTTGATATTGAAAATCGTTACTTTCGATGAGCGATTAGTAATGGTAACGAGGTTACTGTTAGACAAGAACACCACTCCAGATTTACTTCTTGATAGTCCTTTGCACGTATCAAATTTACGAATGAAAACTCCATCAACACCAATGTTGAATAGTTTGATGGTATTCACATCAAGAACAGCCAATGTGTTACCATCTGGACTAAGCGATAAACCGTGACCACCACCACTTACTATAGAAACTTCTTCCCAATCTGAAACCAAATCTTTACGGTTGGTGATCGTGTTCCGATAAAATCTTAAGACTTTCCACAGTCTCTGTTAAGTGTCCCAAGAATACATCAGGACTTCCTTTCTGAAATTCATGCGTGGCAACGCCAATGGTCGGTTCTACCAGATGCGCTGAGTGAAGCTCTTTTAACTTAACGTTTAAGTCAGATTGAAGCAATGATATGCTTTCATCATCATATTTGGATATAATGGCGTCTATAGTGTTGTTTGTTTTGCTCAATTGATGCTTTCATCTCTGCAAGGCGGGTTCTTGCAGATTTAACAGACTTTTCCGATGCGTCGGCAGTGTCTTCTACTTCCTGAATCAAACGTTCTTGTTCGTGAATGATGCTATCTACCATTTCCTTTGCCTGCTTGTTGATTTCAGAAACCCTATTCTTACGATGTGAATTCAACTGAGAATGTATAATTTCAAGTTCTTTATCAACATTATCAATGTCAATAAGCTTGAGCTGTGATAGCCAAGCTAATGTACCCATGGATATCCGTTTTTGGTCCGCTCTAAATTGGAGTTTCAAATGCTTGTGTCCTTTTGCACAATGCCCAGCCCCGATACATCTCCCGCATATGACAACATTACACGTCTCGCAGTAAATATCCCTGGGTACCCCGTGATGGATGGCACATGTTTTATGCTCTGCCAATGTTGTAACCGTGTTTTTTTAACAGATCTGGCGTCTTGAGGAGTCGACAAAGATTCTATTAGATTACGAAGAAGTATGTTGGACTTTAGTGCTGCAATACCACCCACAGGTATAGGAGTAGTGTTACGGCACATAGGACAGAGGAGTGCCCCTTTAAATTTCATGGATCTGGCGTATTGGACCAAGCATTCTCTGCAAAACGTGTGGGAGCAATCCAGATCCCTTGGCTCCCTTAATCTATCGTGACATATGGCACATTCCAACTGCTCATTTATTGTAGATTTGATAGCATCTTCCTGCGATGCCGCGGCCATTGTAAATAGCCTGTCGTGCTGTCTATAGTAGATGTACAAAATGGCGTTCACGCAGAGAAGTGCTCATTACAAAAACAGCTCATTTTATTTGTTAGAATGATCAATAAGAAAAGCTAACAGTAACCAGCGTATGGAAATTATTTACATGCCACCTTTTCCATTCTAGTGCTTTCACAGAAATTAAACCAGTTGTAATATTCATCTCTATTATATTCTTGTTATTCTATAATTTTTGGTATAAAGGCAGTTAATTTTGCTGTCAATTAAAACCCACAAATTAAAATTTTACTTGCTTTGGCTACATGGATATATTGTATTGCTGTTGCGAGACGCTTAATTATAACGCACATTTAATATTCTAGTGACCTCGTGAGTCAGTGTGCTTTCCGGCAAAATGGAATTGCTTATGCAGGCGAGATATTACCGCTCAATATGTACAGTTGCTACGTAAGCATACAGCAAGTGTGAGCTGCTATATGTCGAGAGCGTGAGCGAGGAACAAAACAGAAATTGCAAAAAAATAACTCCCAATTTGGATAACCATTCCGGCACATATGAAATACGTACGTGGTAATATATTATTTTTAATATTATTAACAAAACTATACGTTTCCTTTTGTAGTCTCCACTAATATAATTAGTCAAAAAAGTGTCTTATTGACTAATTAGATTACAAAATGTCATGATTAACCAAAATATTTTTCAATGCTGGAAAGTTTGTTAGGCGGGAAGATAACCTTCCAATATTTTATTTAGGTTCATGATTCACAAAATATTTTCATTACCTCTAAATTTACATCTTTAAAATGACAATTCATTGATAATTAAGAAGAGACCTTTAGACTCCATCAAATGACTGACTAGGTTTGTCAAGCAACAAATGAATTTAAGACACATGAGGTTCATTTGATTAGTCATTTGACGAATTTGTAATTAATTAATGTCAAACTTTTCAATTCTTTTAATTCAAACCACGTTTTTAGCGTTTTGTGGATTATAAAAAAATTAATGGGCATGACTAATATTTAATAGTCAAATTAAGACAGTTTGAAGAAGTAATTATTCGCAGTGGATAAAATTTTGAACCAAGTTGAGACGCGTATGCTTGTTCGGCCTTGAAAAAAGAGGAGATGAAAAGAGGTGGGATAAGAGAGAGGAGCCGGAGGAGAGAGGGAGGAGAGAGAGAATACAGAAGGTTAAGATTAAAGATGTTATACGTGTGGGGTTACTTGTACGCGGCACGTAGAATCCTTTTTTGGTTAAATCTAAATGAACAAAATAATTACGCATTCAAAGAACAAGAACGAATATCGCGAACTGTGAAATCTAAACCTCTCTATTATTACACTGTTTTTAAAAAATTTCTCTTGTAATTAACGGACATCAAATTTACGGAAAAATGTTTTCTTTAAATTCACTAAAATACAGAAAATTGTATAAGAAATGCCTCTTGAACTCTTTCAATGTGATAATTATTTTATTAAATTTTGGATTTTGGAGTGTTAGGATAAAAAAAAAATATACAAACCAAAATTTCCAGAACTTCTGTTATTTTTTAAATACAGATTTAATTCTATTAAAAATATGCAAGGTTTTCCGTAATCTGCGGCAAAAAATTTCCGTACAAATGCTTTGTTAAAAGTTCCACCAAATGAAAAAGCTTTATTCGTTTTACGGGAAAAGTCTGTAAATTTACTGAAAACGTCTGGAAATTTTGCTGCCAGAAATTGTCCGTAAATTTACATATATATTTTAACAGGTATTGTTCGGGGGGGTGTGGGTGTGTGTGCTTACAAGAGATACATTGTGATGTGGGTATTTGCTAGTATTAAAGAGACATTGTGGGAGTATTTACATGTGGGTGGAGTGTTTTTCCTACATTTTGGGAGTATTTGTACTAGAGTACAACGTTTGACTATTTGTCCTCTAACGAAATAAACTGCAATCTAGTATTGCGGTTTATTCAGTCGTTTAAAAGAGTTTAGAACAGAGGCTTGTTCTAGTTTAGTAAACTCTATAGGCCTGCGCGCAATCCTCATTGGCCAAGAAAATGAGTATAGTTAGTAAAAACAAAATGAATGAAAAAAGTGTCTCTTTTAGTAAAAATGTCGAAAGGTCTTTTTAATTAAAAATTATTCGTACTATATAGTAACTAAATTTGTTTTTCTTTACTAATATAGTAACTAAAAAGTGTCTTTTTATGAGGAATGACAGTTGATCAAAATCCAAGAAACCCAATTACTGACACTGTATAGTGTAAGATAACGATAGAAAAGACACATCAAAGTTTGGCTTGAAAACAATATCATATTAAAACTAAACCTGCATCAACCCCACATCCTCTATATTTCTGTGAACTACCAAATCATATGCCATGAACCCCAGAATGATGAAACATTACAAAAGCCAGCGAAAATGCTGGTGGTAGCGGCTCCGAGCTGGCTGGATACAATAATTATAATCACTCTCATGAAAATTCATAGTGGTATTCAAGATTCAAGAAGATAGAGTATGTCGTAGAAGATTTATTGAACAATTTATGTTTTTTTCAGTGGAATTGATACACATTTTGCACATTGTACTAAAACGCAGGATGATAAAATGTACGTTCTACATTTTTTATTATAAACGTCGTTGACGAATTTCACTTCAAATGAAATAAAGCACCATTTAAAAATTAATGACATTGGTTTTGATAATTTAAGCAAAAAATAAAAAAAATAAAAAAAATAAAAAAAATAAAAAAAATAAAATGATTGAAAATGAAATTATAAAATAAAAACAACCATCAACAAAAATAAAAAAATAAAAAAAGGCAAAAAACAATTCATGATATAATCTATTTTACTAATTATCACAAATATACTCAAACAAAGCTTTTTCACGACTCCTAGGTGTCACCCGAATTAGAAATATGTGGCTTTCGAAAGTGAGTATTTTCGTTACATCAAATCTTACCTATAGGGAATCATTATGGAATTTAGTAGAAAAACTTGCTTAACGTATGATCGCCCACCCGGATACGCCGAAAGAAAAGACGACGAAAAAGAAAAGAAACTTGGTAGCCGCCGCTTCCAAAACTGCAAAGAAATCAGTCATTCACAAACACGTTCTGGATGAAATAATATGACTTCTAGGGTGATTTTAGATGAAAAAGTCAGTCTAAATGCAGGCCTATGTTTTTTTAATAGGCATGTAACCAACTAAATAAGAGTTCAATAATTGAAACCCTAAAAAGATACATTATACCTTTCCCAGCAGTCAATTATTTTGTTAAAATAACACGGAATGTATTGATAGATCTATTTCTTACCTTAGAGCTTTTTAATTTAGTAAACTCTGGTTTGATAAAATAAATGATGCCATCCACGCTTCCTGGTTGTAGCATGGCCTAATATAAACAGAATTATATAACAAGATACGGGAACGTCCGCGGTTACTTACACCCCCGTGTAATTTTAGAAATACAAAATATTATAGTACGATTTTTTATCAGTTCATTAAAAGTTTTAGGGGCATGTTGACGATTCCATTCACTCTTAGAGGTTGTATTGCTTTAACAAGTCAATACAATAGAATTCGATGTGACGATACCAGGTCCGATAAGGCCATAAATAAAAAGATGTCCCTTTTCTCACGAAGAAAAATAATGCAAGCATTGACGAAATTCCAAAAAAAACATTTTTTTTTTTTGCCCCAAAACCAAACCTCTGAAGACATTCAAATAAGAAATGATACAAACCAATAATCTTACTCACCAAAGTTCTTTTACCAAAAGGATACTAGAAAATCTGAGACGTTTACATTTATTCGTCTTGTCAAATAATGTTTGACATCGTGGTCAAATCGTTATCAAGGAACTGGTTTGGTCACTCCTAACATACTACAGTATTTACGTGGCCCTATCCCCTCAGATTTAGGGTTCACCCGGTCCCGATGTTCATAAACTTTATCCGTTTGCTGTTGATTGACTCCAAACGAAGAATCGATAGGGTGTCTCAGACTGTACGACAATCTATTCCTGGGGGGTGGTATTTGTATCAAGCCTTTACATATTCGATACAAAAAAGTTCATGTAAAATGGGTTAAGCATCTATTCTGTTGAAAACAAAGTTGAGCATTTCAGCTGTTAATACGGCCTTTTAGTTTTGAATCTCAACACATACCCTCCAAATGAACACATACCATCGATACGCATCTTACTGACAGAAAAAAATCACAAAACCAGTGAAAGTGTTTCGATATGGTATTTATGGCATCTTGAGTAATTCATTAGATTTCTACTGAAACATCTGTGCTTTTTAAGCTCCTAATCACATGGTTTTATGTGAATCCTCTCATGCAAACATTAATTTCAAAGCTCTAAAAAATGGGTACTTTGGAAATTATCGGTCAAGAGTTCTTGTATGTGGCCCCTTCGAGCTCTACATTAACAAATTAATTTTTATTTTTGGCCTTAGGGTTAGAGGTTGTTGCTGGGGTGAGTCATAAATCAAAAGAACTTGTTTTCCTTTAGAATTTAAAGAGGGTACATAAGGAACGCTTTGCAATTACAATTTTAAGATTAACAAATTTATGGCAACTATCTGTCGACTTTATTGCAAACACTTCGCTCCATACCTCCCTCGTGAAAGAATTCTATTTTTTGACTTTCTCATTTTGAAAATAGATTTCAATTTCAAAATACCATTTTTTAAAAAAGAGAGAGCTGTGTGCAAAGTCAGGTTTTTATGAGTGGGACACCACAAATATGTTATTTGGAACTTATATTCCTGCCTCATGTACGAATTTGTTTGTTAATCTTGGTGATACTCTTAGATTTTTGTCCTCAAAAGTGTGGCAAGTAAACATAAGGTATAGGCTGAAATGATGCAAGAGTAAACCTTGGTGAACCCTATTGTAATATCATACCGTACTGCCAGCACTAATTTTTGACAAGAGCACTCTGGAAACGTTAACTCCATAATAATTCCTCTACTGTACCCATGTAAGTTGGTACACACACACACTCTCTCTCTCTCTCTCACACACACAAACACACTCACACACATACACAAACAAACACACACGACCTAGATGTTTAAATTTATACAAACTATATGAACAAAAATCATCAGAACTTAATATTTAGCGTAAGCGGCCTAACATCAAACCATCCCTAGGATCTTTGTGACTGAATTTTCAATACTGGTTTAAACGTACGGCGAAACACTATATAACGCTATATACATATCATAAAGGCAACAAGTGTGCTCATTTAGCGCTAATTGGCTAAATTTGTTTAAATGTCTACCTTCCCGATGTCCTTGCACCGGTTAAGATACATATGTAACAACAACCAACTGAAGATAACCGAGTAGATATCCATTGATGATGCGCAAGATCGTGTAGGCCTCGTGTCATGATCCACACTTTTATATCTGAAAACAAAACATCAACTGTTTAGCAGGACACGGTAACTTCTGCTTTGCGGACTGTTTCAAGCACAAACACTCACTATGAGCTAGTGAATTCATTCCTTGGCAACGGTTCAGTAGCTTTCATTCACCCATGATTTAGAAATACACCCTGGTTTTGGGTATGATCTATGAGCCCACAACCACACAAGTGCAGTTCATGTCGAGTTATGTACAATACAAACACTGAATCTGTGTCCTTGGTAGATGAGCATATTGTTAAACTCATGATGACTGGTTTTTTCGCCGGTAAAATCGGCCCCTCAGGACTTTGTATCTGGGGCCGGTTTCTATTGTTCTTAATAATAAAAAACGGTTCACCGCCATGTCCGCCAGTCAAACCGCCTGTTCAGTTTTGAAAAGACTTTGAATTTTACTCGGTAAAACATACGACCACGAAGTACGAAGTAGCAACCTGGGCGTATAAAATTGAACTGACTTCCAAGGCGCTCGCCACACCATTTACGCTCCATAGCATCTGTACTGCTTCGGTCACAGCGCCGCCGATTCCGTATCCGCATCGCTAATTGGCCGGCTATTCTTAGACATGCGCCACGTCATGGACCCCCAGCAGCCAAACGATGTGTTAAAGGCTTGACAAGGAATGAAAAAACGGGTTTCGCGGTACCCTGTATATCGCGAATCGACGATCAAGTGGTCGATCTTGATTTAGAAACGGGTTCCTCACAAAAAGACCCCTAGCTCACTAGTTTGTGAGTGCCTGGAGTGTGGAATGACTTGACAGCATCAATCGATAATTGGGCCAGCTGATAAGGTAAGAAAATGCTTGTAGTGGAGCGTATTTTCACGGTTTTTTTTCGTCTTTTTTTCCAAAATAAACCTATATTATAAACTAGTCCCCACTAGAAACAATTTATTATTTTGAATATTTGGTGCATAAAATCGTTACGATAGGCCAAGTATTTTTGCGCCATCTCCAGTGTTCCAAAAATCCGAATTCCACGCTATTCTGACCGGGTCCTATATGTTGTTGTGTACGTGTCACCCACTTGGCATTTTACCAGTCGAAACTTGTGAACTGCCTAGCGTAATGAAGATTTGCCAAGGTCGCGTTCGCTCAATTACTTTCGGTGACCGTATTCAACATGGGCCGGCGCTGGTGCCAAGACGACACGTAAATGGGCTGATCAGCGTAGGCAAAGCACAAGCAGACCTGCAACTGAAGGCGGAACGGGGTACACGCACTTCATCACTTCATACTTCAGACGAGACAGTATATCGACAGTACATATCCCAGTCATACCTAATATACTGTTCCTATATTATATAAGCGGATTTTTATATGCATTATCATTAATTAATGAACTACTACCAGAAAAATGTGGACTATCATTTTGCCCAAAATGGCGCCAATAAGAACTAGCCTAATGGCGGCCAAACCTGTAATTGTTGAAACAAAAAAAAATCGATTAAAATGTTATTGGTGGGGAGCATTGAAGTGGTGTGCCGTCCATTGTTTATTTTTTTCCAGTTTTCCCTAAGAGATCCGTCTCCATATTAGTTTAGTTATAAACGTTAAATAATAATTATAACATACACCATTTAGAGCAACGAATAATCCCCCAATACATTTAAAGTGATACAATTAACGGATATGTCAGCATCTTGAATTCTTTTTGGCCGCCATTTTGAGAAACAATGAGAGCCCTTTGTTTTCTTGTAGTAGCTCAACAATAAGTAACAATGCATCAGTTACATTAGGATAATATCCTTAAGAATAAACTTATGGTAATCCATTAATGTATTGAGCGTTTGTGGCGGCCATTTTGAATACTTTCGATCATTTGAAATTTCACTTTGTCAAAAGTAAAGACCTATGTGTTTGTAAATTAAAATCGGAAATTGAGAGCTTTTGTGTGAATTTCACCACGGAAAAAATACGTTTTTAGCCAATTTTGGTAAGATTTGGTATTTAGACCGCCATGTTGATTTTGATCTAATCAGTGTGGCCCCAAAGCATATTTTTGAAGAATATAGTTTATACAACATGTGGCAGGAAAGTAGATTAGTTATGACCCGGGATGTACTTATCAACCCATACGGAGTATTGTCAAACAAACAAACAAATAAACAAACAAAACAAAGCATAAAGAAAAACACAACAAAACACAAACAAACAAAAGACACCAAAACAGACCAATTTTTATAGTAGAGAATTGGGCAAACATTACCTATCCGTTTTATAGTAACATCACGCCAGAATGTTTAATCGATTTACAAACGGATTTGATATAGGCTATGGTACATGTTGGCCTTTTAATTAAATTTTCGTGCTCCGGACCTGGGGATTACTTATTTCCTTCACTAAAATTAAAACAATATTATTTTAACCAGGAAAAGCTGTGTCCCCACATGAAAAGAGTGCACATTATTTAAAAAAATGAATAAAATGACAACTCAATTTATTTCTAGAATATCAGTGACCAATGGATATAAATAACCTCAACATGTTCAAGCAAACAATGGAGCTAATGATTATTCAATCGGCCCGGAACACACTTCACATTCTTTACATCTGGTCCATTGTTATTGTGCATGAACAGATTTCAAATGTTATGTCTTTGCCGCATTGGGTAATTCTTTCCTCGTTCGCGATAAAAGAAATCTTGAGATTCTACAGTGTGTTCATTAACTTTGGCCATATGATTAATAATTATTATTCGAAAAGAAAATGTAAAGGGACAAAATTCATGAAAGAAAAGCCCATGGCAAGGGCTGACCTAATTTGTGCATAACCTAAATCCACAAGTTATTGTGCCGTTCTGCATACTTATCTTTAAGACAGATTAGGTGTATTAGACCTTACCTATCTGAAAGAAGCAAACCTAGATCATCATCTCACGTCTTGATTTTTGTAATTCCATTTTATCTGGTATCAACTCCGACCAACTACAACGTTTACAACGAATCCAAAATTGTGCTGCTCGCCTAATTCTCAAGAAACGAAAACATGACCATATTACACCTTTGCTTATTGAGCTTCACTGGCTACCCGTGGAAGTTCGCATAAAATTCAAACTGGCCGTTTTAGCCTTCAAGCATTTCGAATGTACCTTGCCGTTATATTTGTCGTCTGTGCTTTCCACTTACCAACCGTTCATCATCTGAAAAGTTATTGAAACTTCCACGGGTCAACCTTAAATCAGCTGGTGAACGCTCATTTCATTTCGCTGCGTCAGCTGTTTGGAATTCACTTCCACACAGCATTCGTAGTATCCCCAAATTCCAAGACTTCAAACGTCAGTTTAAAACTCACCTTTTTCGTCAAGCTTTTCATGGCTCATAGCTGTTTTGTTTGATTTGTTTGTGTTGACTGTTACGGCGCTCTGAGTTCTCTTGAAGATTTTACGCCTTATAAGAACTATTTATTATTATTATTATTTGTCTTTAAAACCCTATATCTATTCAATTTACCAAGAAAGGCAATGGTATTCAGCGACCTCCATTTATAAAAAATCATGAGCGAGGTGAGTATGTTGCCCTTTATGTTATGAACAGATACAAGAGCTCAATATGGGGACGTGATAACACCTGATATAGCTTGAAATCTTTTCAACAGTGTGGGCAGTAACAATGGACCTGCATACCCTGATGAGAAAAAGATCCGAAGTGTTTTTAGGTTGATTGTTGAATATCATTAGCTCTTTTGTTCGTTTGAGTTTACGTGTACATAGTGGTCACTGACATTCTGGATACAGCTTTTCCTGGTTTACATAATATTTTTTAAATTTTAGTGAAGGAAGTAAGTTATCCCCAGCGTTGTAGCACGGAAAGATGGTTAAATCGCAAACGTATCACGGCCTAGTATAGTGCCAACGTTCAAGTGTCATATAAGTAGATCTTGCATTTTAATGAAAAAAGCTCGAAACGATTTTCGAAATGAGTTTTTGGAATAGCCATGAATAAGATGTCCGTAGCAAAAAGCGTTTAAATTGTTAATCAACCATCAATATTATTAGTATGATGATAACTCTATTTAAAACAAGTTATGTCGTAAAATAACGATCGGATATTATAAGTATACAATAGACTACCAAGGGTTACTCAAATATGTTTAGGTGCTTCTTATTATCTGAACTAAGTACTCACTTCCAGTACTCCTCACTAGAATACACTCTTGTCACGTTTGGATCTAAGGTGGGTGTCGGAGATGGCGAAAGCGTCACTCCATCACCCTCTTTGGACTTGGACGGAGGTACCCAACAGTCTTCAGTGTTCCAGGTGTGATTACAACCAACAACCCATGGAGGTCACTCTGACACGAGGCACTCATATAGTAGACGGCATAAGCAAGGATGATATTGTAGTAGATACAGATTAAAGCCGACAGGATGACCATTCCCCAACCTATGCCTGATTCAGACACAAATATACATAAATGATGTACAAAATAGGTTAAAGTAGATTAAACTTGTAATCTCAACACAAAAACTGGGCGTACCTCAAATTTTGGTTGAAACTTCAACCTTCCTCAGGAGAATGGCAACTAGATCAGAGGTCAGTGACCTTTCGGACACTTGACCTCAAAATCGAGTTGTAATAGTTCGCAATGCAACCCGGAATATACGAGCAAATCAGACGCACTCTTTAATCGGAATGACGTTTTCGTTACGGACCGCTCTATTTTAGATGCGTTATGCAAGTACACCCATATGAAAACGTTCATAACGATAGAAGTCATTCTCAGATGATGGCGGCCAATGATTACAGCAATTCAGACTGCAAACCACACAAACGATTTGAGCTAGGTCATTCATGCGTGTTCCCTATTGCCTATGCGACCTAGTCCTTGTCTGTTATTCAATAAACATTTTAAAACAATATCCCAGTGGAGTTGATTCTCCAACTCCGAAACATTTGGAATACGGCAATATTGCTTGATAACATATAAAAAATTAGACTTTTTCGTCAAGATTTCGTGTTTACCTGTTAAATCAATGGTAATGTCTAAATGCGCGACTTCTTGGCCGTTACTGCTTACATGTATTTCAATCTTTACAGACCTATATTTAAAAAATTGCTAAACTTTGCACACTATTTAGTTCACACCTACATGTGTATGATGTGTAGTATGAAAAGTGTTTTAAACCAGGGCCTTTAAAAGGGAAATGTGCTCTATCCAGGCATCACAATGAAGTCTTTTGGACGTGGTAGTAGATCTGTAGATCTTATTTAAAAGCAGAAGAACGGCGTATTATTTGGCAAAAAGACCTAAAATTGGGCTGAAAATATAGGAAAAAACCGTAAATTGGGCAAAAAAAATTAAGTTTTGCAGGTTTTGAGCTGAAAATGTTATGCTACACATGTGTTCTTGAAATAAAGTTCTATTGGTTAGTTTCCAGACCATACGAGGTTTGTTCTTTTTAAAATAGTGTTACCTTTGAAAAGCGGAGCTAACTTCCAACAGCTCACACAACCAAGACTACCAAACTGACCAAGACATACTTCCATGAAGACAATAGGTCCAACGATCACAACTAACATTATCAAATAGGGTATGAGGAACGCACCTGAAAAGAAAAACACTGCATTTACACATGGGCTTAAGAACGTTAAAGGGCTGTAGTTGTTTTTAAGCACCTTGCCGTAGGTGGGACAGGTGTGATGAAATTCACTCTACAATATCATATTAAGATACTTGAGCTATCAAATTAAAGTTCTTGCCAAGATCTAAGTTTTGACTCTTTTCTGGTTACATCTGGAGAATTAAGGGGTGACATTTGCGTTTTTGTGATAAGGATGGCCTAAAGTGTGTGCCAATGTTTCGTAAATTTGACCCCCCCCCCCCAAAATATTGGAAGTAGATCCATGCCCTAGACAAAATGGTTGAAGACAATATGGGCAACGCTTAAGAGATCTAAGGGTATAGTATATTTTTAGCGCTTATATTTTCTTAGGTCGATTTTTTATGACCTCTCTTTTGCGTGATCGTCCGGTTGGTAATCCAATTTTCCGAAAAGGACTTTAGAAATATACGATGTAGACATGTTCCTCGATATTGAGCAGTAAGTCGATATCAAGTATTAACGGTATTTCTAGTTCCTATACTAGAAGTTGTGACTTGTGGTGACCCGCGTGTATTATCTGTGACCCGTGGCATTATCTGATGACCGTCATTATCTGACCGGCCTAGTGCATTCGTGAACAAATAATGCACGTGAAACAAAAGATAATCTAACACAAGAAGTGTAGTCACGGATAATGCTAAACGAGTCTCGTATCAAGCAAAGGAGAGGACTGTTAGTCACTGTCAAAGCCCCAAAGAACATATTACCCCTACCTCATCCATTTTCATAAGCTAGTATGGAAATCGCCATTACATTTCCAATCGATGGCATTTACCCCATTGATTGATAATATAAATCCCAATTGTCTCCCCATTGTCCACGGTCAGCTTTCCCGCTCATGGTTAGTTGTCTGCTTTGGCACCTGCTACTACAGAGCACCTGTTTCACAGATCGGGCATATGAAGGCAATTTGCAATGCCGATTCTGTTTGACGATAGGAGTATGTAACATAGTGAGATAAAGTAAAACACTGGAAAACTACGCAGTTCCAAATTAAAGACGCCCGTTTGTGCAAATTTGCTCGCCTATTAAGATTAATAATTTTGTTCAATTAAAAAGGCAGATTTTTTTAGGTTCCCCTTTAATATTATAAACATTGATCAACGTATCAAAGGTCAATATCAGCAATTAGATACTCATCAGGTGTGAACCCAATCCCAATTATAACTAACCCAATTATCATTTCAAACACTGAACCTTGTTAGGCCAGTTGATACTATGCCAACTGGCGATAAAGCATTGACCTAATGTACTATGCATGAGTGTTGAAGTGACATTCAGATATCCGGTGGTGATCCTTAAAGAGACAAACTGGCACATTGAAAAATATGGCGCCCTCAAGATTTTTCAAAATCGATATTTTTGCATGGTTGTAAAGCTTTTATACACATTAGCCTTCAACCTGAAATTATAAGAACAGAACGATTTTATAACTTAATGTCGCCGGCGACATTAATATCTAATATGATGTACAAAATAGGTAAATGTAGTTTAAAGTAAAGTAGCTTTTATACACATAGCCTCACCTGCAAATTTTAAGACAGAACGCTTTTATAATTAATGTCGCCGGAGACATTAATTATATACATAAAGAGTACAAAACAATGGTTAAAAGTAGATTATTAAAATTGTAAAAATAGTGCGCCTCAAGATTTTTCAAAATCGATATTTTTGCATGGTTTGTTAAAGCTTTGACACATTAGCCCTCACCTGAATTATTAAGACAGAAACCTCTTTATAATTTAAAATGCGCCTGGCGACTACTTATATACATAAATGAGTACCAATAGGTTAAATTAGATTAACGTAAAGTAGCTTTTTACCTTAGCCCTCACCTGAAATTATTAAGACAGACCGCTTTTGAATTAATGTCGCCGGCGACATTAATTCGCAGACGACGGAAATGGTGGTTAACACAAAAGAAAACGGCAAGCCGTATGCATTGTTTCCCACGGTATGCACACTGTTGGCAGGTCTGTGACCTTTGTGGTTTTAATATCATTGAGTACGAGTCTATGATATTTCATGAATACACATTTGTTGATGGCCCCCAGATAGAAGAATTATGGCCACAAGAAAACGAGGTGTGGGGAGCATGTCCTGCAGACTAGATAACCACTTATTATTTCATCACCATGGCTAACAAAAAACAAAAAATTTTATATATTTATAGAAGCTTATAGAAATAAGTTTTAAGCTAGCTTTAAAGTTTATAACCTCGTATCCCCGCTTCCTCAAATCTCCCACAGCAATTTTATATTAAAATATAGAAAATAAGCAACCCATTAAAGTAAAATACCTAATGACCGATAACCAAATGTTGAGTAATCTACTCACGCTACATACAACCCATTAAGTAACTAAACGTATACCTCAATTACCCCAACACCCAAAATTTTGGGGAGTAAGAATACTCGCGCTATTCTAGCTCTTTGGAGCACCTATTAAGTAAAATACTTAATGACCGAAACAAAATGGTATGTGTAATTTGAAAAAAAAAAAAAAAAAAAAACCCTTAAAATTTACAAACCAATCAATTCCGAAGTAAGGTACCAATGAGTGGACCACATAAATTTGGATGAGGAATAACCATCGTGCAAAATGTGATAAAAGAATCACAAATTTAGATATGAATTTACATTTTATTGAATTGCCTGTACCAGGAGCATGCTTTCGTTTATCTAAAATGATAGTAATTAAATTTAAGGTTTTCGAAGTAGGGCAAAATGCCCGCTACAATCCGAGAAGTAAGGTACCTTGGGGAATAACCAGTAACGAATTGTTGTTTTTAAATAACCTGTGACTGATTTATAACCGATAACAACAGAATACGAAACACTGCCAAAACAAAACCTCTATAATAACCACATTTTATCTTGTAATACAATTCAAGAGGTTATAATGAAGGAGAGCAATGCCACGAAAAAACCACCACAAAACCGCCAAACAGTTTCTGAAAGGAAAACTGACTATTTCCCCCCCCCCCCCCGCCTCTCCTCCCCTCCTCCTCCAACAAAAAGATGAGAAAAACAAATAAGAGGACTCAATCACTGGCTGTGTGGCACCATGAGAACGCGGATGACCTGAAAAGCGAAGGACTGAGGGAAATAAGCAAACCCGACAATTGCCATCTGATGCACGCAAAGGGAAAAAGGGCCGACGACATGAGCGCGTTTGATTACCTTGGCATTGCTCAACTCAAAAAATTACTTGCGAACATCTTTCTTCATGTTCATCTTCACGTTTCACACTGTAACTTGTCAATAAAAAAATCACTCTGCACACAAAGAAGTTTAGCCAACCAGCATTTGCAACAGAAGACACACACCGCCAGTGATTGCTTTGTCTCATTGCTTCTGACCTCAAATGACCCCAATTTCACTTATTTCTTCTGAAGTTGTTAGCCTTCCGTTTTTCTTGAAAAGCCTTCCATATTAAACTGCAAAATTTCATCTTTCTGGCAGTACCACTCTTTTATGTCGACTTTTTCTATACACTGTCTACTTTAAGGTTATATTTTGTATGTAAAATTTAGTATCTGAAAAGTTCACACTAACATTTACTGCATGGCTGTTAGTATTGATTATTCACCATCCCATTCAACACCCAATTACCACCTATAGGCAAGCGGGACGAGAGGTTGAAAATCCCAAAAGCGGCAATGGTCCCACCCACAACATCAAAATTTTGTGAGAAATTAATAAACAACATCCTAGCGCATACACCTGTAAAATCTGCAATAATTTGCGTATGTAGAAATATGATTTTTTACCTAATTTGCATGCAATTTGCATAAAAGGGTGTTCCAGAGGTAGTTGTGCATTTTCTTCTGTTACAGTAAATGCAGGAAAGCTACGGACATGCGGTTTTTTGCATAATATTAAGAATGTATTACTCTATCAACATAAAAGTAGAAGTTTTCCAAAGTTTAGTTACTAAAGGTTGTTAAATTGTAGTTTTCATGCAAAAATACGTTTTTAAGCAGTTTCGTCGAGTTACGGTTAATTTTCTGCTTACCATAAATAATCTTTGCATTTCCTTTTGTGTTCAAACAAAAACTACGTTTATGAACAGTCTACACTGCAAATTTGAGCACCAGAAACAACACGGTTTTCATGTAATTCAACAAATTCTACGTGTCCTTGTTTCTCTCATTTTGTGTAGTAAAATACCAGCCAGGGCTGCTGCCTGTTCTAACTAGTACACCGTATTATTTCTGTCACGATCTGTTACATAACAATTCACGCCATTATCAGAATACATGTACCCACAAATGGTCTTCATTGTCGCAAGCATGTTTCTATGATAAAGAACTTTTAAGTCATCTCTATTATTTTTCTATATGTCTTTCTCTTTTTCCAAATTTACACGCATCGTATTGAATAGTAATTTGATTGATTGCGAAACGTTCAATAGTGTTAAATTAATCATTGCATCCACGCAATCTTGATTAAAACATAATAAAAAAAAATATAAAATAGAACCGGTATTTCCTGATTTCCAAGGAGGACACCGGATATGCAAATTTAACACTATTGAAAAGTCTGTATGACAAAATAAATTCTGCAGATACTTTTCATCATTAAAAAACCCAGATTCCCTATCTCTACATTTCTTACATTAACTTTCTTCTAATTGGATCCCATCATTTAGATTAACATTGTAATCAAAACGCATTGAAATATAAATGGTATAGACTAAAAATTTTTAATCTAAATTGAGATTTCCTCCATTTTAGTCAAGGAACGTTAGAAATTATAAAGTGAAGGTATCCGCGTATTTTTTGATCACCTCCTTGTTGTCTTATATACTATATAGGCAAGACCGTGTCGAAATTAATATGATTTTATAATTTTTTCGACAGTAAGTTGTTAAACCAATCTAGATTGCTATATTTTTGGTACGGATCCGACACGACAAGGCAAACCCGTCTCGCCCTTTCTAGCAATTCATTAAAACAATGAAGAAGAGAATGAACGAAAAATCAATAGCTGTGTTTGCACAAATAAGACCAAAACAACGTAATTAGTATTGTTTGGTTGACGGATACTGCTGATAAACTTTTCTTTTCTCCAAGAAGATTAAAATACAGCTGCAGAAAACATAAAGGCCTTTCAATGTATTTGCGAGCGAATAGGAGTCGACAGATTTTGAAATTTGTTCCAAATTATATGTTATCTAGCGGCGTTTGCCGCTACATTGAAAGGCGCCCATAAATCTCACGATTTCATATTATTATTATTTCAGACGACTTTTGAATCATACATTAATTCACACATGAAATTAATCAATACGCCGAGTTCTTTGGATCTATCATAATTATTAATATTTTGAGAGCCTATGTGTATGGCAGCTATTTTGCAAGATAAAAGAAAACCTTTTTTTTTCTTTTTCTGGGTGAAAAACGGAAAACCAGATAGAATGTACAATTAAGATTGAAAAAAAATCACAAAATTTTTTATTTTTTTTATTTTTTTTAAAAAAGGTTTTTTTGTCAAATTGAAAAGGCAGATTTTATCGTATTCTAAAGCTGGTAGAAAACCCTTTTTTTGGTTTGTTTTTTCATCGAAAAAGTTTTAAAACCTAACAATCTTTGCGCAGGTAATTTTTTTCTCCGGTTTATCTATTTCAATGTAAATCTTAGCTAAAGGAAAACTATTTTATTTTGTGATGTTTCTATTGCACATCTATATAGCAAACTTATACACAATAGACAAGAAACATTTTTTTTCGCCGAAAAAATGGTTTGTCTGTAAAAAATGATTTTGTTAATGAAAAAAAAAACAAGTTTTGTTCTCTAAGTGTTCATACCTGGGCACAAACAACACTACATACTAACAATTTTGGATCGTTATAAATGATACATAAGGCAAAAAAAAAAAGAAAAGTTCGTCTCAACCTCCTATAGCTCAACCCCTATAAGGCCTGGAGAAAAAAAGGTTT
>JAMKCH010085306.1:0-41288 GCA_023653785.1 Ophioderma brevispina
CCATCGAAGTGACAATTATGAATGCATTATTTGACATTAGTTTGAAATGTAATTTGTTCATGTACTAAAAATGACCAATTAACGATCAAAAAAATTATTTGCATGCAAATATTAATGTGTTTCATGTGGTCAAGCCAAACCCGAAACCAAATACCATTTTATAAATCCACAAACTTGGTCATTGGTATAGTAGGGATGTGCTCACGACAGGGGCGTGCCATCAGGGTGAGCATGTATCCTTCCCCGGTCAGACAGTTCTCCCTCCCTCCCCAGAAAGAACAGAAAAAAAATAACGGATCTTTGGCAAAAGTCAGTGTTTTGGGGCCAAAACAAAAATCACCAAATTTTGGGAAAAAAAACAGCAATTGGGACCAATATTGGTTTTTTTAAAAATCTGCAAAATTTTGAGTTTCCTCAAAAAATTTAACTTATTCCTCCCCCTCCCCCGAATCCCCCCTCCGCGCTGGACATGCCAGGGGAACAGATACCGGAACATGCAGATGGCACCCAGGTTCGGCGGTGCCAGGTGAGCATGGGGCGGGGGTGTGTGGGAATTCCGCATGTTGTTCCGTTCCAGTAATCCCCCCGGTCCAGAAACCCAGCCCCCCCCCCTCCCCGCCAGAAAAAAAAATAATAGATCTTTAGCAAAAACAGTGATTTGGGAGCCAAAAATCACAAAATTTTGGCCAAAAACAGCAAATTGGGACTAAAATTGGTTAAAAATCTGCCAAATTTGGGTTCCCAAAATATGTAACTTCTCCCCACCCCTACCCCGAAACCAACCCCCCCCCCCACAACAGAAGTCTGCATGGCGCCGCCACTGCCAGAGGAACAGATACGGAAATGCAGAACGGCACTAGGTCGGAGCAAAGGTAGGCCTACAGATGCCACCATCTTTAGTCTGTGCCCGGAAGGAAGCAAGAATTGCACAAATAGGCCCATGTACCACCAAATTTGGTTACCACGTTGGAATTTCAGTCTGGAAATATAACAAATTATTATTTGTTCGTTTGAATTTCACAAAGCGCACTAAAAAATGAAATTTTACCTTCCGATCGATCGGCAACACGCCGTATGAAAATATGGGTTTAACTTAAGGTGGGTGCTTTCCAGCTAGGGGCTTCGGTGATAAAGAATGTATGTGCAAAAACGGTTCTTGGGTGATATAAAGCCATTGCCCATAAACAAGTGGTGTGATTTTTTTTGCTGGCGACATTTTCTTAAGTAGGTCTTTGGGTGAAAGATTCAAAAAAGGTCGAAAAAATTGGGAGTCTTTGGACTGGCGATGGTTTCAAAAATACAGTTGAGTGACAATGATATGGGTGTTAACAGGCCCTAAAGATACGGCATTCCACTAACCCCCCCCCCCCCCCCCCCCCCCCCCCCCCCCCCCCCCCCCCCCGCTTTAACCCCTTGAACATGTTGAATAGCGAAGAATCCCGGTAGATATCTATGAGGAGCTGGTCCTTTCAGCGCCCTTAGAGATGGCACGCACCCATACGTTGGCGAGGGGCAAAAGCGCGTTAAGGAAGATAGCCGTTCAGAGGAAATTCATCCCGATCGGAGGACAGCGTACAAAAGATGATTTTTCATGAGTTACCATCAAAACTCCCATTTTCCTCAACTTTCTTCCCAAGAGGGCTTCCCTCATCCCCAGTATTAGCTACGCCCTGAGAAGTACCTTTCCTCCGACCACAGCTACCCAACTGGGAGGGGGGTCTTTGGGAGTGCGTGCGAGTCATTGGTGCACATTTAATTTGGCAGTATTAAATGTTCCCTGGCTTCATAGCTCAAGTTGACAGCTATGACATAACCATTTAGCATATAAAGGCAAAATAAATGAGGCTTGGAGAAAATACAGTAATGTCTCTTAAGTTTTGTATGATGTGAAGGTATAAACCGTTTTAGGACGCTCCAATTCAAATCGCTAGCGGTTGCCCGCGCGAAGCGCGCGGGCAAACCGCTGCTAGTGAGTAGTAAATGGACTGGATCTTGGAGCTAGTGTACACATATTTTTCCAATATGGGCCAATGTGTTGACATCCAGCTACAGACATCTCTGAAAAACATGACCTTCAACCAGTGTCCTGCATATTTGACTTGACCACAGTTAGCTATGGAGGTTAGGCCTGTATCTCATTCAGTTGAAAGGTGTGAAAAACACATCTCCAGTTGAGTATAGAAAAAGGTGGTTTATATTTTTACATTTCCTGAAAACATTTGGCTGTTACTGTCATTGTTGTCCCTGAAAATTATTTACATAATATCATATAATACAGCAAAATTTCAGGAATGTATCCAATCATTATAACACACAGAAATAAAAACACTTTCAGTTACAAATAAGACTCCTCCACTCAAATTTTGAGAACAGTGGTTTTCTATAGCCGGGTCGCTTATGCGACCCGGCAAAAATGGGTGCAAAATGGCTATTATTTCATGTAGGCAGTGCAAGAGTAATGGGAATCACACAATTGAACAACGCTGACGCACGGACAAGCCCAACAAAAAAGTTAAAAGTTGCTTTGATTCAGGTAATATTTGGTTTGCAATGTTTCCCTAGCTTAAAGGATTAAAAATTAAGGAATAGGTCCAGTATCTGTTATTGCTTAGTTTTCACATTATCCAACAAAATAGGTCACAGGTCAATAGCATCCAATAGCTGCCAATAGCTTTGAATTTATTCAGCCATTTTGGTTAATAACCAAACACTTAAGATAGTCAAAACTATCCTATATTTCCGTATATGAGCTGAACCACCAACTTGAACCACATTGTACAAAATTGCAGGCAATTCGTAAGAACAAAAAAAATGACTTTTTCATCATTTTACGTTTTTTTACCCTAAAATTCCAAAACTATAGCCATGAGGTAGTTATAATCTATACTTTTTTTGGAATCCTTGTAACAGACAAACATCATGATGTGCTTTTCAACACAATCGGAACATTTAAATTTGTTACCCCCTGTTGTAACCTTGAAACTCAACTGGGGGCCATGAACGGGGTTGTTGTGGCAAGTGCTTCCATCAATTTTTTTAGTTCATTGCATAAAGTACAAGAACTTTAAGTTTATACAATTGCCACTCACATTAAGATCTTGCACTACAGTCCCCCACTTTCAAGACACCTTGAAAAGAAACATGAAAAATAAACTGTCCACAGCACCCAAAATATTTTGTACATTAGGTTTGATACAAATGATATAAATCAAAATGCGAACACTTGAACTTTCCATGTCCCTTTTGAAAGTAGGGATATGTTTTATTTGGGTTGTACTTAATACACATAGAGATACAATTTACACCATAAAATCATTATCATCATAATTATTGTTATCATTACAATTTATTACACATTACACATTAAGACATTTTCAAATATAATTACCGCATAGAGATTTACTATTCAGCAGGAAATCTTTATGCCAGTATGATTTTTTGCAACTTGTGACATTTTTCAATTTCATTTTGATTACAGAGTTACTGTTGCTTACCACATTACCGCAGAGATACATGCCTCCATTCTCTGGAATAGCGCCAGTAGTAAACCATGATCAGGTCATGATCAATTCATGGTTGTCACATGCAGTACATTTGACAACCATGCATTGATCATTACTGACATTGAAATAACATGCATTGCGATGTGATTAACACCCAGGTACTGCATCACTGACCTGACCAGAGTATCACTGAAGTGCAAGTTACCAACCATGCATTGATCAGAACCTGACCATGGCTTTCCAAATACAAATTCAATACCTCCTCATGGAGACATACTCAATAGACCAGTTAACCGCAATTTTTTGTAAACATGTTATTTGCTAGGGCCTGGTATCTTGAAATAGGTCGGCCTGACGTTTACACACTGGCAATTGTATCTGTTAGAGTTTCAATACATGGGCACTAAGTTACGATTCACAGGAATGGATTCGCAGAGGCAACAAAAGAAGTGACGTAGGATGCTAAGGTCCATGGCCCGATCACTAATAGCCTCGTCCCCAGAAGCCCAAGATTTACCGGAAGTGCAACTTTTGGTATCAGAAGAAAGCTACTATTTTTCTCATTTACCCTGTGAAATCTTAGAGCCCAAGAATGTTTGGTTTTTTTAGTTTTAGCAGAAATATCAACATTTTTGTCGACCAATATTAATTTTACACAGTACTCTATGGGGCTTATAAATCCGTTTTAGTTCTTGCATCAAAACGGATTGAAATATCGGCGCGAAACTTTACAGATGGGAATTTTTGGAGTGAAGGCCATCATCAAGATGAAACTTCATATCCTCAAATCGGCCCATCCCCCTTAACTGGTCTATTGGTGTGTGCCTTCCCTAGGGGTGTATTTAATCATCTGGAATAGCCCAATAGAAGCATCTACAGTGTAATAACTCGGTCAGTCACAGGTCGCCCAAGTACAATTAACTCACTGTGAAAATTGTTGGAATGCATTAACTTGCACAAATAACAATAGCTTCCACTTCCCTGCACACATCTGCATTCCAACTCTATAAATCAAGGCCCATGTTATAATACATTATGAAAAAGTTCTTTGATGCCAGCAAATGTAAGGTTATACATTTCTCAAGGTTAGGATTTTGAACGCTGCCAAAATACACTTCATGAAAATATCCCACTGTACAGTGAATCATAAAAAAAGTTGAAAATGGATTTTTTAAAATGTCAAATGTCTTGATTATTATATGAAGTACTGATCAAACCAAAACACCTTGATTGGGATGTCATAAACAGACGGCAACTCCACAAAGCCTACAAATAAACCCCATAGAATGAATTATATTATCGAAGGACTATTTGTTTATTCACATGTGAGTGTTAAGGGAGCAAGGTTCCTGCAGTGTTGCCAACGCCCGGTTTACCCGCACAATTGGGTCTAACTTTTTTCATGCCTGCCGCGCCTAAAAAAGGCCGCCGCGGTTTGCCCAAAATTGGGACACTTTTCATAGTCCAAAGGCCGCGGGCACACCCGCTGACAATCCCTTATCCCTCTGTACATCATTTAATTCGAGCTCCGAGAAAGTTTTAAATGTCATAATATTGATTAGCGCTTCCTTTCTTCTTGGGGAAAATGCTTTACCTGCCTTCACTACAGGGGGGTACTCCGTTTCGGCAGTATGACAACAATAGTAACAAATTCTCACCTCATCCCGTGATCTTAGTGCTTTGTGCTCCTTACATGACGGGATCCGGGAATAGGTGCTCACTCAGGTATAACAATAAATATATCCTAACAAAAAGTGGATACCGTCATGGTGGTACACGTGAGAGGGCAATTAAACTTAATTCTAAAGCTGTTACAAGACTGGGAGTAGGTGCTCACTCAGGTATAACGAGAGCTGGGTATCACAACAAATAATAATCCTAACAAAAAGTGACCTTCTTGGTGGTACAGGGTAGGGCTCATTCCCGGCTGCACTGGGGTGAAACATGATTGGGCAATTAAGCTGTTAGGAGTATACGAACGGATACGCCGCACGCATCCCTTTCTCTGTTTGCGAATTATTTTCATATCATTTGGTTGTCTACCAGGACCTTTTAGTTTGTTTAGGTGCGCGTAATTACGTGGATTCCGTGATTTTTTTGGCGCGGAAAATCCAATTTCAATAATGCGAGAAAAAACGCGGATGCCGAAAATCGCGCATTAAAAGCTGGTTTTCTAAAACGCCTTACCTTATGGAATCAATTTTGGAGGTGAAGAATTTCATCTATGTTGGAAGCTTTTCCTGGCTGGAAATCATATATTCGGCTTCCCCGGGAAATTTTAACATTTTTTCCAGCCCTGTTGTTACTATTATTGCTATAGTTACAACAGTTTTAATAGAGTGTGGTCCTAAAGAATAAGAAAAAAAATTAAAAAAATAAAAAAAGAAAGAAAAGAAGAAAACAAAACAAAATAGATTCTTTATAATAAAAAATAAATAATTAAAAATTTTTAACCATGAATGGAAACAACGTGCGTATAAATATAAAAATAAATAAAAAATAGTAAAAAAATCGGTCTAAAATGAACAATTTTTTGGTAAATAGCGCCCTCACATCCGCTAAGCGACAGTGCAAAATTTGGCTACTTTTTGGCCATTTGCCGCTCCTTGGCGCGGCCCTTTTGCCGCGGTAGGCGAAATTTTTGTTGGCAACACTGGGTTCCTGGTGTTTTGCACTCCAGTAGTTGCAAGAGTGCTGTCTGCTACTAGACATCTCCAATATTGCACTCAAACACCCAAATAAAAGCTAAAATCCACTTCGTACAGGAACGATTGACACTCTTGGGGGTCACAAACAACCCTTGGCACCCAGCGACCACTAAAAGTGGCGTTGGTGACATCCATGATACAAGGTGTAGACCACTAGAATTGAAACGAAACACACGATAGCAAGTCATTTTGTATTACATATCAAGCCAATTATGATTCAAATAAGAATGGAACCCAAGTAGTATATTACTTTGGGGAGAGTTACAGTGGGTCAACTTAAAGGGTAAATTAGATACTATGTATTTTCATTACTTACGTCTCATTAATATTTATACGCTAATGGTAATCAATTCAATGACCATCAATCAAACAGTGGCAAAAATGGCTAAACATTTCATACAGAAGTCCCAAGTATGCAAATGAGGTATTACAATTGATTCTGTCATGCGCTGTATGATGTTGTGCATACACTTAACAGAATGGCAATACCTCATTTGCATACTTGGGACGTTTATATGAAATGTCTACCAAAAATGCTATTTCCCTGTTTGCATCTTTTCCCCTACAACCTCATCCCCAAAGTCAAGGGTGCCAGTAAAGTTGTAATAAAATATCTCACTTATCAGAGAATAGGCATACATTTTTTTTCTCCACATCACTGGATGGCTAAACAGGATTTCCCACTGGACAAGAATTCCACCCCCTCCCCCCCTTTGAAGTTCTATTAACATTTTTTTTTGCCTTCAGGTTAGGGAATTTGTTAATTTTAAGGTAGGCCATAATAAAAAATGTTTCCTGTTCAATTTTTAAAAAGGGGTACATATGGAATTCTTCCCACACTGAACCTTTTGGGTTAGGGTGGAAGTCCATGTAGCCACATGCCTACGGTACTTGCTCATCCTTGACATATGCAGTATTACAACAACATAATATTATGAATTGTTTTTGTGCCCATTCTGAACAAAAATTTTTGGCATGAACTTCATTGTCATACATTTTGTAGCATTTTATCGTAACATGCCCTAAAAGCGATCGTGGCAAAATCAATTATTTCCTAATATTTTTTCAAAAATGAGCAAACAACATAATTAAAACCACCCTGCTGTACAGACCATCCGTGGCTTCTGGTGATAAAATTCAGGTATCAAGAGGAAATTCTGATTGTTCCTTTTACTTTCAGCCTATCCGAACTTCACAAGAGGAAGGGTTGACACACCCCTCCTCACATCGCCCATGGGATTGCCTTCTAAGTCCTGCCTCCCATGGGTGTTCTACATGAAGAGAAATTCTTAACATGAACTATTTGTTTTATGAGTGCAAGGAGGTCGTAAGTGCAATAGCTACCAATCTGTCAGAAATTCCCATCAAACATACTATTATGCCCAGTCTTTGGTCAGTGGCTCTTGAAATGTTCTTCAGGTGACTGTTGCCTGAAGAACAGTGGTGTACCAAGGGAGAGGATCCAGAGGGGGCACAATCCCCAAGTCGTCCCACCAGAGGGGGCAAAATTTGTCAGTCGTCTCAATGATTTGCTTCAAATGAGTCTGAACTTGACTTAACACGAATGAAAATTGCAAAATTTACTTTAATTTTGCCCAAATTTAGGCTGAAATTGGTCAAAATTTCCTGATGAAGAGGGTTAAAAATGCATATTTTTGTCCATATCGTCCCCCTTTTTTTGAGCTGCGGGGGGCAATTTGCCATACCCTCCCCTCCGGTAGAGCCACTGACTCATGGAAAGATAAATTAAGTTATCGTTAACACAAGGCTGCATACAGATGAATCAAAATGCAGCTATCGCACTTATGGACATTTTTATTCACAATTTGACTTGTTCCCTAAATCTGCGACAGGAGGTGGTACATCTCAGTGCTCCATTGTCACTGTTTAATTCCAGACCATTGTTCTGTTTTAATCTTAGTTGGAAATTAAATGCACCAACGACCAGACATTCTGGCACGGCTCTATTATTCCACCCACACAGAGGGAAGGGAAGCCTCAATTTTCCTAATATTTCTCTCCTATTTTTCTAAGTCACCGTCTTATGACCTAAAAATAACTCTCAATCCGTCTGTTATGGTAAACTGCCCGCCCTCGCAGGTGCTGTGTCATTTTTCTCCGTGATTTTAAGGATTGTGAAAAAAATGTAGGGGGTTGTGGTATGGTATAAATGGTTGATCCAGAAGAAACATTTGATTCACCCAAGTTTAAGCTAAATTGTTCCAGCGGGTTGGATATTAGAAGCCAAAATATAATCACATAGACAGGTTTAAACCAGGGTTAGTCCTACATGAGTGGGACCAGGGTCTAGTCCTCCATGTAGGACCAGGGTTAGTCCTACATGGTGGACCTCTTTACTTTCAGTACTAAGAAAATTTAAATAATGGGTGAGAAATTCATCATCCATGAGGAATTTTGTCAACCGTTATTATAGCACACCTTCAGAGTATGTGAAAGGGAAAAGGTTCCCATCATTTGTTAAGGAAACCCTGGTTTAAACCCAGGGTCTAAAGTTAGACTACTCCCTTTCAGAATACCAGCATAGATGTGTAGTTTTAAAAGGGTTTCACATTTTGGCACTCCTTTTGTTCCTTACCATCTTTAGAAAAGTTTTAGGCTTAGAGGTTTCTAAGTTGATGGAGAAAACTTGAGTTTCTTAAGACACCCAAATCTCAGTTTTGGTAAAAGGGGGGAAAAGGTGAATCAAATGGGGTCACCCACCTGTAATCAAGTGTTGAACTGGGAGCCTGATTAATAAACTTAGACAGATGCCTATGTGTCAGCAAGAACCTTGAACCTTTACACTTCCCACGGATAAGTGGCATCTTAAACAGCGTGATTATTTATGCAATTCATTATTTTTGATATCTGGTTTAATTACAATTGAAAATGGGTTTAGGCTCTTTGTATTAATTTTGAGGTTAATACACTTGCCATCGTTAAAGGAAATAAGCAGCAATTTGATAATATTTATTAAAACAAAAGAATTAAAAAAATCAAAATGTGTATTTTGTGTTTATTGGTAATGGCATGGACAGGTGCCTAACTAACCTGCAGTTGTGGCTTGAAATGTGTATTTAAATGACAAAGCAATACTGTCTTTTTATCAATTCTGTAATTTCTTTACGTGCATGTTAAAAATTTCTGACTTGAGATCAAATTGCCTTTCCCTGTGAATCTGCTATAAGCGTCAATATTGTGCACCCGAATTTGTGTTTGATTTAGAAATGAGGAAGGAAAAGGCATTCCAAATCAAACAATAAGCGAACTCGGCATTACAGATTTTTGATGGCATGTGGGAAGGTTTTGTGAATTTTTTAGGATCCTGACCTTTGACAAACAAGCTTATGGTTTTAATAATTTATGTTTTTCGAACTATTCCAGCAATCTAGTAAATAAGAATACTGCCATAAAATTATTCTCGAACGAGTGTAAGTAAACATGTTTGTATTTTAAATATCAAAACATATCTTGAAGTATTTTTTGAAATTACCAAAAGGCAATTTCCTGAAATATTGACGGGTGAAAGGTCAAGAGTCCTAAAAATAGTCGGAGTTTACAATGGCCGATTTGGCTTAATTGGAATGCTTTGAATCAACAACGTTGTTTAACTCTTCTTCAATCGTAGTTCATAATACACAAACCCAATATTTTAAGGCCGTTTATACTGGCATATTTATTTTAACACTCAACCCATACGCTAATTCTCCCACCCCCCCCCCCCCCATCATTCCAAAACCCCACATTAAGATCCATAATGACCAAACATTTGCTTATACTTTACATTCTAAAAATATCAATGATAAATCACCCTGTGGTTTTTTATTTTTACCCTAATGATACGGAGACAAATTTAGGCCCTCTGATGAGACTTTAGTTACATAAGTCTTCAAATTGACAGTGGTTGCATGTAATAGCACAAGCACACACCATCTTTGTTTTACAAGTACACACACTCCTGTAATCATGTTTCTGTACTACAAAAATATTAAAAATTTCACACAAGAGTTGATGTAGAACCTAATTAGGGATGTATGTCCTAAGGTCTACAAGAACGTGCACGTAATGACCTATAAGTGTCCTGAAGACGTAATTCCAAAGTCAGTCAAGACCCAAACAATCCCAGAAAACGACCCCAATTTCACCATTTTCCTGAACTTTCTACATAACTATAGTGGGTCAGTATAATGTATGAAACATGAACTTGATCAGTATATTGCTGCTAACACTGGGGAAATCAGTCCTAATGCAACCCAAGAGGTAAAATCGACTATTGGAGCCCATAGCGTATGTGCACAATTTGGACACTTCCTCCAAACAAAATGTTGTAGATGTTAGAATTTTGGAGAATTTAACTGGCAAAGTATGGGGTCATGTTCCACCTTTACATGAACAAGGTATATATTTGAAAAGTGCAGCACCTAGAGGCCATGTAAGACTGGGAGATAGTCATTAGTTCTATGGCTTTCTAGGTAGCAGACAAAACCTCCTGCACCCCCCCCCCCCCCCAGCATACAGGACTGAGTAAAAAGTTAGTTTTAAAAAGTCCTCATTTCTGGATTTTAACTAAAGTTTACCGGTAAGTGCAAATTATCACGCCACAGGGTTACCCCTCTCCCATCTATACTGGTTTCACATTGTCTACTTTTGACATGGGCACTTATTAGGTCATTAACCCCCTGGGGTCTAACACCTTTTTAACAGCATCTCTGATTGGCTTATTACATCATATAACAGATAAACCGTGAGTAACCAATCAAAATAGTCCTATCTGTACACACCTTAAAGCCTTTCTAACCACATCTCTGATTGGCTATTCATAGGCTTATATGATGTTAATTAGCCAATCATATTGGTCGATTAGCGCCCAGGGGGTTAACAGCATAGCCATAGCAGCATTGTAGTAATACCTACTTAAACACAGACCAATACAGTTAGCTAGGCTGAGAGTTACAGTAAGCTATTTCTAGACTACTGTGCTGCATAAAAAGAACATGTTTTGAATATTTTTTTAAGTCATGTTAATTAACATTGATTATATGCTACTTGTATTGTTTTTACATGACTAACCTAACTTATTCTGATCATCAGCCAGCTTATACGATACTTATATGTGGTGTAAAAATAACGCCAGTCCATGTACACTCCATTCCCCTACCCCCATGCAGTAATGTCAGCGCGAGATTTGGTGGTCGCAACAGTAAACCGCGTCGACTTAATGCGACAGCATTTTTTATATGCGCGCAAAAAGATGGCATATCTTGACGCGTGCGTAAAAGCTTTGTCAAGATTATGACACCACTGCACGGCGCGGAGGTAGAGAAATGAACTAAGCTTAGGGACTAAATGGCCAACTTAATCTTAGGTCTTTCTAGTACACTTATAACCAAGCTAACCTCAGGGCATATATGGCCAAGCTAACCTCAGGTTCATATGGCCAAAATAATCTTGAGCCTAAATGGTTAAATTAACCTTAGATATGGCCAAAGTAATGTCACATCTTAATTATTTGGCTAAGATTTTGACAGAACAATCAGCTGATTTTTCTTGATTCAAATTCAAAATACTGTTCTTTTTATGTAACTGCTATATCATTGATTATGTTAAGGAAAGCATCTGGGTGATTGATGCAGTGTTGCCAACATCCTCAATTATGAGCCCAATTGGGCTTCTCTTGAAGGTGAAAAAAGTTTTGCCAATCTAATATGATCACTATTCTCAACTTCACTACCACAGGCAGTAGCGTTTGCAAGTCTTCCAAATATGCACGCATTGAATTAAGATGCTGGCATATCGGTTATCTGCTTGCAAGACAGCATTACGGTACACATGTGAAGTGGCTGATGGATGCACTTGCGTACTACCTGGTGGTTGTGAAAAGAACCATACCCAATGACCTATGACAAAAACCAAAATTGGGGGATTTTTTCACCTTCAGGAACCCTGGCTTGTTAGTTTTGTTAGCAACACTGAGTTGATGTTAAAATGCCGAATGCACTGCGTTGATGGGTGAGTCTTGGTGGAATGACGTTCATCACAAAAGCCGATCAACTGGAATAATAATAGAACACATACAGATGCTATTGGAAACGGTGTTATCACGGCTACTGGTACCAACTATGCAATGTTACACAGTTATTAATGCCAGCTACATTCATGAGGCAATCTATTCAGGAGAAGCCAAATTCCCAAGGCTCAAGGGTGACTTGCCCGGGGTACTCGACCCAAAATTGGGTACAGGTGTGCGTCCACCGGGTAAAAAAAATCGACCCATGTTTATAGTGACCAAATTGTACAAAAATATGACGCCGATATATAATTGGCTTGACTTTCGCACCATTTCATATCCTGGTGAAATCTTGCAAAATCGGCCTATTTCAATAGTAACTTTTTCCAAAAAATCAGAAAATGACCATCATGTTGAATTTAGCGAAAATCAGAAAATCGACCACTTTAATAGTTAAATTGACGACAAAATGAAAAAAATGGACCCATTTATAAGTAGCAGGACCTAAAAAAGTGACCCCTCTTTATAGTAGCATGGTGGGAAAACCGACCCATTGTATAGTAAGGCATGAAAATGTGACCCATATCGGCGGCACATATGTACCTACCCTTTTTCCACTGAGTACCCCCAACCCCCCCGGGGTGACTGCTTGAAAGTGATAAATGGAGCAAAAATGCTTAATTACAAAAAAGATGGGCACAAATTTAGCCAAAAGTTGGTTGCAATCGCTCACAAATCTGGATGAAAAGCAGATGGTATTCCATTTTCCAAGTTGGGGGGGGGGCAGTATCCATGCCAAAGGAATGCCTAACTATGCTAGATTAGCCTCAAACTGACAAGTATTAATACTCACTTCTAATGTGTCAACGGAATGAAAACACATACACTTCACTAATTCTACTGAAGGACACTATCAGTGATTTGAAAATATTTGAAATTGCAGGAATAGCTTAAAAGTGAAGGCTAAGTCTGTGGAATGCATAAGTACCTTTTCCAGCTGTAATTGAAAGAAAAGGACGAAGAAGAAGAAAACGGTAGGTTCCAAGATACGATTCTCCAGTCAATTAAGTGTTGTAGGAAGTGTCAGTTCGGACATAATGACTAAAATCTCCGATTCGTCCTTTATTAGGTTGCTTTCTTAGTATCATCATTGCCCAGGGATGTTAGGATACCTGTTACTGTTACGTACCATGTAAAATCTGATTTGATGATTTTTCGATTGCTGATTTGCAAATCACTGATAGTTGTCTTTAACTACCCCAGTAGAAACAAGGACATTTTTAATGATTGGGAATGTACTGTCTTGTGGAAATTATTGGTACTTCCTGGTAAAAATCTATATCTTTAGTATATTTTGGGCATAAAAATTGTAAGTTAATCTTCTCTGGTAGTAATCATGTAGTAAAACAGTACCCCCCATGATATTTTAAACTTTAAACTACCTTTGTGCAGATTGGATTGAGTTTGTATCTTTTTCACAGTGAAAATATATGGCATAATTTAGATGCAAAAAACATGATTTGTTAGAAAATGGGGTGCCATATTCGGGAAAACACTGAGTCTGCCTTTCAATTGTACTTGGTTGAGATTTTGGCGATCAGAAAGTACAAAGTTTTAGTACATTCCAAGTAACCTACTTAAAAGGGCTTGTTCCGATTTATGTATAATTGTGTTCTCTACTGATATGAAAGCTGGCACATGCACAGACACTCCCCATCAAGTCCCGTGGGAACCAAACTTGGGCGTTTTAAGTAGACTCGCGATGATGCAGGTTGCAAAGCCCAGTATTCAATACTGTGCTAATATTGGTGGTTAACCACTAAAACGTCGGTTTTTTTGGTTTTATATCTGGGATGACCTGGATTTGAGGGCTCAGATTTCAGGACGACAATGAGAAAAATACGCCTTTCATCTGATTCAAATCGATACTCTTCCGGGTACATCAGGGGGTTCCCAAAGACGATCGGACACGCACCTTAAAGGTAACTTGTTTCTACCTAGAGCATACAGCACTAATTCACCAAGAGCAACAAAGTCCACATTCCCATACACATCAATACACGAGATGTTTGACTCTTTAGGACATACAACCATGATACACTTCGATACATCATCGTACATTCATGTTGACACATCACATTTTGATATGTAAACTACTCCGACGACACAGATGTAGCATTGGCGCCTGGCCTATTTATGCTTCTAAACTCCTGTCAAGCCTGGGCAAGATACCATTTTAAGGCTCCATGTTTTATTTAAAGGAAGATACCAGACAAATTGTACTGAAAAGGTAACACTTTATTCATAACAAGTCTTTCCAATTCTTCAATTTGAGAATGGGCAGAGCAGACCAAGTTGTTCTGGATATCCAGTGAAACCAATAATATTTTTGTAATTTGTTTTGGCGTAATTATATTATCCCCTTTGTATCTGATCTGTATCACATGCTTTATAACATACTTATCCCGTCCCGGAAGCTGCAAAATGTCACAAATGTCATTATGCCTTTCTTTCACTTGGAATTAAATATGTGATTCGGGGGGGAAAAAAGCTCGAAAGTAGAGGATAGAGGGCATTTTCTCCCGATTTTTGGTTTCCTTGCAGGTCCCCTAAAATGGTTCTTACGGTATAGTTACTGGATTCACATAACTGTCTTAGTACATACATAACATACATTTTCACCCTGAACAGAGAATGTTTTAAAGGCAATCCCATATGCACTACCAGGTCATTGACAGTCTGTGACTTAATACAAACCCAGACTGTTACGCTCTTGAAAAAGTTAGTAATTAAGCCGTTTTTACATGATTTGAAGAACTTGTAAGTGCACAAATTCATAAGCACGTTTTTTATTGTTTGAGTACTAGTATGTGTTAGTACACCTACTTAGTGCAATGCATTATGGGATTGATTAAACAGAACCACCAAGTGAGAATCCCATGCTACATGCTGTTCAATGCCAACACAATACAGTTACCAACATAACAATGGTGTATACATAGACCATAATTGTGATTCAGTACATTTCAGTTTTCAACTTATTTTATATGAAAATATTAAAACCACTATGTCTACTGTGACCTCACAATTTTGGTGCATTGTGCTCTAGTTATGTCATTTTCCCTTCAAATGTATGGCATAGAAAACCCCCCGAACAAGCACCTCAAGTCTAACAAGAGATGCTTCAAGTCAGAGAGTCTGAACTTATAGTGTTCTGTTTAAACCATCCCCTCAATCCTCTGCATTCCCTCATATCCTCTATTATCCCTCCCCTGATACGGGGGGGGGGGGGGGGAGGGGTACTGGGTAATGCTGGTGGGGGTAACCACCCGCGTTACTAAAAACGCGAGACCAGGGCAGGTCTTGAGACTTGCAATATAGGGTTTCAAATTCAACCTATGTCTCGTCAGTCTCAACATATGGTATCAATTTTACTTTTCAGTTTCAGGTAGAATATAAATCAGCAGCAATCTGTTAGAATGTGATTTTTGCAATTGATATCATGCTCAAAACAGAATAAAAATCATAAATAAGCTCAATTGAGTGTAAATCAACAGGTTTAAAATCTAATATGAAATTGCTTTGGCCCTTGGTCTCGGATAGGGGTGTCTATTTGAATAGATCTGGTTTCAGATAGGGTCCCATTTCATTTGTTTCTAGTCTCATTAGAGTCACCGTCAGAACCCTTGTAACTCGGGTGGTTACCTGGGCTCGTGCCCGGGGCCCCTGATATAATAATGACCCTTCCCTTATGTACCATATGTTCAACTTAGTGAAAGAGACGATGAGCTAATTTGGAGACACCCTTTCCTTTGGACTGATAAATTTTGAACTTGGAAAATGAATATGCAATTCCAAGCCTGTTGTATTTTTCCTGTACGTGTTGGTAAGTTACGGTATTGAAATCTGGCATGTTAAATCTGCACGCCAAAATTTGCAAGCTTAACCTCCATCATAACTACATGTTGATTGGCTGCAACAAAGGCTATGTGATTTATTGAGCCAATCAGCAGGCTGTAGAGAGAGACTGAAATATTTAGAAGCTCCATTTTAATTGGTCACTCAAATGACTCTAACATGTAAATAATCAATCAGAAATACTTTAAGTGCCCAAGGGATAAAACAGTGTCAATTGACAGCATGTCTAGAGCAAGTTTTTCTCAGATGGGGGAGGCTAACTTTACAAAAGTGGAACTTGGCAAATAATTCTTGGCAAAGATAAGGTCTCAAACTTTAAACGTTTAATTTCAAGCTATCTGGTGCAAGAACTCTAAGATGACTTTTTCATTATCGCTTTTGGAGACTAGTCTCATTTGGGATATTAGTCCTACAGGTGCACTCAATGACTAACAGTATGACAGGATAATGGCCCCTTTGGAAAAGAATGCAGGTGGTAGGAGACTAAATTCAGCTAAAATACACATTTTAAAGGGTGCCTCGCCCAATTACAACTTAATTTTTCTGCTTTTCATAGGAAAGGTTATTGCCAATATACCTCAATTCCAAAAATCTCATTTGAATTCAACCTACCACTTTTAAAGAGCATTAAATTGTATATAACCAGTCAATACAGGGTGAGTCAGAAAAAAGTACAACCAAATGAGGGATTTTTTTATGAAGAAACATTAACGGAATTTATCAAATTAATTCCTGTATTAGATAGTCTTTTTAATCAGCTTTCACAATAATTTTAAATTTTTAAAATCGATCGAGCCATTCAAAGGCTACAGTTATTTTTGTGAAGGTATCAATTTTCTGCCCCGAACAAATTGCACACTGACTGTACATGAGACTCGTTACTACGCAGCCTGAGAGCTTCAGAATAAATTAACTGGTTGATTTCTTTGGCGCCGTATTCAAATGCTACGCAGGTCATGTGTTGAATGATAATGTAGAATACTTAAGATTTAATGAAATTAACAGGATATATTAAAAATGGAAAATGTTAATGCTTTATCTGTTATCCAGCCCTATACATCATGTATTTTGGAAGTTTTACTACGTGGAAATCAAGCAATTTGAAAGAATGCTGCAAATTGTTGCTTCAAGTCCAAAAATCGATTTCATTAAACATTATTTTGATGTCTGGTTTCATTTTACAGTCTTACCCAAGGATGTAAGCAGACATTTTCATTTGGGGAGGGGGACCAGGCGATGGGAACCATTAATTTGGGGCATCACTAAAACACATTTTGCAAAGGTGAACACGGTAACCTGTCAATACTATAAATTTTTCCTGATCGCTATTGGGGCCAGAAGGGGGAAAAGAGTTTGGGTGCGCATCACACACTTACCCCTCTCCCTTCCACGCCCTCACCCTCAGACTGATTACGTCACTGGTGTTCCCTGACATTTATTCCAAATGTGTAATTAATGGAGGATATACTGCAAATCCCAAAGCTGAACGTAAAACCAAGAGCACTCTTTGGGTTACTCTTGCGTGTAACTTGTTCGGTCTTTCACATTGGGTACTTTCACTTCTGCAGCTGTAACTTTTGAACGCGTTAATCAATTTTAATGCCGTAATTTTTATATGGGAGCTAACAAAACAAGGAATGTGTTACAAAAAGAAAATATATGAATAGCACAGAGAGTTTTCCATGAAAAATCGCTCAATTTGGTTGTACTTTTTTTTGACTCACCCTGTATATTACAACACAAGTAAGTTTCATAACCATAAACAAGTTACAACCCATATTTTTAGCATGTAGCATCGGGAAGAAGTCAGCCAAAATATTGTGTGATTGGGCAAGTGGTGTGGGGGTCAAGGCTGAGATCAGGTAATGCCCCTTTAGTAATAATAATAATAATAATAATACCTTAATACTTAAGATCAGGGAGAGATTATCAATTTGACTTTAGATCAGGCTGGAGGTTTTTAAGCTTGCCCTCAGCAACAAGATTAGACTTAGACTCCGGTAATTAAAATATCAAAGTCAACCAAGCATTATGTACAAGATTTTCATACTACAGGCACTATTACAGCATGAATACAATATGTACAGTATTTACATGATACACACAATAGCACAAATAAAAATTTAACAATTATTAAAAAACAATATGGTTACATTGACACAAATCAACAAACACTATTTGACACAATCACACTATTTAGTTCTCAAGACATTTCACAGTAACCAAAATCGTCACCAATTGATAATTTTCCATCATATTCCCCCAAATCGCATAGCACAGTTAAAAGATCAGTACATGAATACACAGAACAACTGACCTGCACACTCGCTTATGTAAAATGCTCACATTTTCAACCATTCCTGTCAAATATTCTTGCTGCAAAAACAGAAATGCACATCATTTTATTAGAAACAACTCTATGGCAAATCATACGAGATCAAAATCACATTTGAACAAATGTTCAAACCCATTGTCTGATTTTATTATCTGTCTTCTAGGTATTTGCTAGTCTGGCAAGGCCTACGCCCTAAACTTAACCCTCATTTTAAAACCCACCCCTCCCCCTGAAAACAAAGCACAATACAATGAAGTCCCAAACCCCAAACTACTCCAATCCCTATCAACAAAACCCTATGAGCCCTGCTTCCCAACCCTTTCCACTTCTGACGGAAGTTACTACTAGGAAGTTGGAATTGTACCTTTAAAGCTTTAATTCTGAATCAGCCTGAATAAATTTTCAGACGGAATTGTCTATTGGTATGTGGCCTACATGCTTTTAACTCATTACCAATACTCAGATAGCCTAAAACACCCTATTCAAGTCTAATTGACAAGAACGTGTGGGGAAGTGCTCATCCCTTTACCTTCACCTACAATAACATAAACAGCACCGTAGACATCACAACGAATGGCCTTAAACCATTGCCTCCTTCACCAACACTTGTTGAACCCTCCCTGGACTGATTCAGTGTATTCCAAGGTGACAGCTTGCCCCCCCTCCCCCACATTTTCCCCTGTGAATCTCACCCATAAGCTAGACCACATACATCATCAACTAGGACATCGACGTGTTACAAGCAAGGACCATATGGGACTTCAGCTGTTTACCGTTGCCCGTTTTGCTCAGCTCGTGGTTTACTTACATGGGCTATGACATGTTGCTGTGAAATTCTCAAGATAAAAAATGCTCATAATCTAGTTTGTTCGTTTACCTTTTGTTGAATTTGACATGTCAATCTAGAGAACAGAATTGGAAGGAGATGAGGCTCAAGCCTGCAAAGGTCTGACCCGATTTCCTTAAAAATGCTGGCAAATAGATCAAGTCTATAGGTATTATCAAAAAGCTTCAAATTTAGCATACTAGCCTTGGAAGGAGGGGTATTGTTTTCAACACAAATGACCATACGTGGACGTGCCACAAACTCATTTTCAGCCTTCTGGTATATTAATGACCCTTTTTCATGCCAATGTGGTCTAGCAATGGGTGGCTTTTTTCAAAATTTTCTCAAATTTGTTGGAAGATTAGTTAAATTTTCTCAATCAGGCCGAACAATGCATAGAGCAAATGTTGGCTCAATTATTTTTTTTTTCAGTTCAACAAACCCTAACAGAACAAATTTATTTTTTATTTGATCATGCAGCTAATGTAACTTTGCATTGGCCTTTCTTAAAAACAGTTTCATGTAAAGTGAATAACTTCTTTAGGGGAGGGTCCAGAAAAACATAATGTTGAATGAACAGTTAACAGACAAAACAAAAAAAAAATCACAATGCAAGTACAGGTATACATCATGGTGAAAAAACAAAATGCAATGCCCACAAGCAATCAACAACAACGATAATTACACAAAACAACTTAGTAAGCGAGTGCAAATTACTGCCATGCAAACTAATTCCAGAATTTCCCATTTCTTCCAAATACTCCCCCACAAGATATTTTGTCTTGTTCATACTATTTTCCAGTTTTCAACACCTGGGAATAGTTTTTAGGTTATCGTGAATTCTGAGTTCTGAAAACCTGGTTCAATGTTCTTTATTCTCACAACAGGCTTAACTCGGTTGTAACCAAATGATAAAACAATTTGAAGCTGTAAAGTAACCATATCATAAGACCATCCCTAAGAGTTTGTATTCTTTTAACCCCTAAGCACCATGCCTGCCTTTCATACAAACTTTATGATTGGCTAACAGCATATATTAAAGCAATAACAGCACATTTTGAAGAGCGCCCCCAATTTTCCAAATTTGAGATTTTTGTACAGTTGTGTTTGTATTTGTCTAGTATACTATACCTGCGAGTGGTAATGCTCAAAAATGTGTATTTGTCTTTAAATAAGGGATTTTGTAATTAGAATTGGGATCCTTTGTTGTAATTTAATGGTGGGTCTGGAAACGCCACATTTATGTCCATCCATGGTAAAATGGTCCCGAAAATAGTGCCACCTCACGAAAATGACGTCTAACTTGACTTGCCTAAATCAACGGAACAACTAATGGATTAGCGTAGACACATACGTGGCGCAATTTCCCTGCCTTTTCATATTGAAGGACGTTTCCAGCAGCCGTTGAATTATTATCGGAGATCTCCGATATTAATTATTCTAATCACAAAATTCCTTATTTTGCGACACATAGAGAATGTTGAGCTCTAGCATTCACAGGTATTGTTTACTAGCCAATTACCAATGCAAACTGTGCAAAAATCTCAAAATACCTGGAAAATTGGGGGCACTCTTTCAAAAAATGTGGTGTTATTGCTTTAATTTCTGTAACCATGATAACCAGTAAATGATGCTTCTAAGTATTTAACCTCTGACCCTTTTCAGCCCTACCGCCATTCTTACGATGTTGCTTATTGGCTCAAAAAAGCACATAATTTTACATTATGACCAATAGTCAGGTAATGCTCAAGGTGTTCAATATTTTATTTTTTAATATTTTTTGAAGTTACACACTGCCCTCAATATTTCCCAATTTCAAGATTTTTGGCATGGTTGTATTTGTTCTCAATGAACTGAAACTTCCACAGTATGCTTCGACTGTAAATGATCTTTATGTAGATTCATATAGCCAGCTTGAAGGAAATTGTCCACAGAAGGGGAAATAAATTGGAAGGTAAAACATGTAAAAAGAGAAAGAAAACAACAGATGAATTGGTAAGATTATTCAATTTTCCTGCTGAGAGCACACCACTAATCCACTCCACATTTTGTGTAATGGTGGGTAGTTCCCGGTAAAAACGTATCATCGATTGTAAGCAAATTGTTGCGCAGATATTATTGATTGTCTGCACTATTCATTTAAATATTAACATTTGACATTGTTCTATACTTGGAATATCAGAAAATAAATTTTAATCTACAAAGAAATTAAGCCTTCGGAAGTACTCCGTGCTTGGATACGGCAATTGGGATTACGCGTCGGGTGATAAAAGTGGTGGTGCTATTCACATGCCTGATCTCAAATTCGATCTGTTTCGGTATCAAATTACCATGATTTTTAATTTTTTTTTTATATCTTCAAAACATCAAATATGATTTTTGAAATTTGAACTTATTTTAAAGTCATTTTAGTGTGTATTTCAACGGGAGTATTATTTGGTGGTATGCGCCCTGCTGTGTAGTCAAGTAGGGCTGGCAATGCCAAGCCTGTCTATGTCTTTAAAAAAGATTTTGAATTAAAATTGGGGATCCTGAACTTAATTAGCATAGCCATACTAACTAGAATTTCGAGGTTCCGGCTTTCGCGCTCGCTATATTCAAAGAATATAAGCTGTGGGCTGCCCCATGACCTTTGACCCTGGCACGTGACCTTTGATCTCATCAACATATGAGGGATCACATGGTGCACCTATGACAAAAGTTTGGCCCGGTTCCAATTGAAGTGAAACTTTTCAATTGAGGTCAATTTAAAAAAGACTTAACAATGTGTGACACACACATCCCACACCATCCACACACACATACACACGCACAACGGATTGCGTAAGTGGTCCTGCCAGCTATAGTGGCGGCTCACAATAAAAGTCACATTTTCTTCTTCTAGCTCTTTCAATTTTATTAACTTCTTTAAAGTCATATTGGTGACTTTGTAGAGGCAAAACGTTTTGATTAAGAACAAACTCAGAAAATCTTTTGTTTTGTGAAATCTCTCCAGATAATGTGGACCATTGCTTTAATACACAAAAAATGTGGACAAAAATACAGAATTAAAAAAAAGAAAAGAAATTAACATTACAATGAAGAAAGTCACAAGTTAACTAAAAAGAAAATTTACAAGTAAAAAAAAAAGAACAAAAATGAGTGAGGCACACAACATTTGATGAAAGAAGATGGTAACCAAGGCAACAGCAATCACAAACAGCAGTGCATGATGGGTAGGAAATCATCACTGAAACTCACTGAAAGGGTTGCTTCCTTTGCTTGGTGGTTTGTAAGATGATGGACTTTCTGTAAAGAGAGAAAAAAAGAGGAAAAATAATTTACAAGTAAGTTCACAACTAAGGTAATTTAAAACAACTGGGCATGGAAGCATGTAAAACACCTGAATGTACTTCTCACTCCTTATTTGCCAGCATTTAATTTGAGACAGTTGGATGACTTTCACTCCTGCACTCAAGAACAATGCATACTATGCTTTTGGACAATTTTGACAAGTGTAAATATGAAGATTAAAAATTGTGGACCAAGGGCAGATCCTTGTGGAACACTAAATTGCAGAACTTGGAAGGGCCTACCATTGATGTGAACTCTGTGTTCTTTATGTGGCATAAAGCACATTGTGACCGATCGCATCAAGGATGAGGATAATGAAGCTATCAGTCTCAATGTTATGGAAATATTCATAGCTGTTTGTCGAAGTTTCGTGGAGATCATTCAGAATCTGTAACTCTCCTCCACAAGTTATTCCATTGAAATCCATTATGCCCCTGCAGAAGACTTCTCTTGCACAGCAGGGGTATTTCAAAGTGGCTACGGGATTCACATCAGTAAATAAACAGGGGAAACAGAGGTAAGTCCGCCCTGCAAATGATGATGTTTTTGCGGACCCTCACCAAGTATACCCCTAAAAAACTGATATGAATGGAGCGATCTGGGTTGCAAATCATGGTTGCTATCAATATTGAGGTACAAAATTCTGTAGGAATATCAAAAAGGTTGACATTGAATGTATTTTGATCCGACAAACCAATTTTAACCATATTCTTACAGGGAACACCTGACTAAAAGTGCTCTGACCTGCAGGGTCCACGGTGCATGCTAGTCTTCACGGTCCAGTAGCTCCAAAATTTTGGGGATAACTACCCTAATTTCATGATTGATTGGGTAGGAGATATGACCTTCAAGCAGAAGGTTAGCTTTAAGGTCTGAGAGTTCCATTGAGGAGAAAATTATGTTTTCATCTCGCCCATTTTGTACAGGAACGAATGGGACAAGTATTTACCAGTGTGAAACCTACTCTATTTGGAATCTACACTTCCCTCCAGGGATAGCACTAGTTTTTAAAGAAGGGTGGACCCCCCTTAACAACCCTACCTGCACATTTTGGAGGTCCCTATTAGAACATTTTTGGGGTCCACATTTTTTATAATTGTTCAAAATTGCGAGGGTTACCTTCAGTCTAGCTCATTCACTAACAATGCCAATCTGTCATGGGTCCAACTCATGACAGGACTAGGCACAGTGCAAACCTCAGGTAAATTGGGTTCGCATCAAATTTCCATCACTGCAGACCGACTTCTCGACATGAAAATATGCCTCTACTGATCCGAACTCAAAAAATTGAAGCCGGACGCAAAATTGTTACTAATATGAATAACGGTGTGTGGACACAATATTTTCAGAGCTTAACGGGAACCCTGCCACTCGGGTAAAGGTGACGCAGACTGCAAATGGCAAGTCCATTCACAATTGAACTGTCAAACAACAAGCTCCACAACAGCAGCCGTTTCTTGCAAATATGTATTATCCATCAAATTTGCCCAATTGACTCAAATTTAAAATTCCCCATAAATACTACCTGATCCAACTTTACAGGCAAACATAGAATTAAATTTGACATAGGCCAGAAATGTCACTGAACCCCCAGCCATTTGGATACATGTGAGTTCTCTAAGTATTCCAAGCCAGTCTCGGGCTGTGAGGAAATTAAATAGTTTGATCTGTCACTTTTGTCACTAGTGTGTGTAATACTCATGATTGTGTCAAACATTGTGGACAATTTCCCAATGTGTAGTTAATTGATAGCATCCATCAAAAAACACTGTATTCCTGCACTTTTATTTAAAGAACCTATCATTGATTATCAACATCTTTGAAATTTGCAGGAATGGTTTAAACGTGAAGGATAAGTCTGTACAATTCTCAGAATTCTCATAAGTTAATTTTTCCAACTGAAGAATTAACAGAAAAGGAATAACACGGCAGTGTTTCCAAGATACACATCTCCATTCAATTACGTGTTGTAGAAAGTGTCCGTTCGGACAATTATGACTAAAATAACCGACTTTGTCTTTATTAGGCTGCGTTTGGCCGTATCACTTGCAGGGTATATTAGAATACCAATACTAGTTCCAGACATGCAAAAATCTGATTTTTGATGATTTTTTTGTTTATCTGATTTATCAAATCACTGATAGTGTCTTTAAAAATGCAAATCCATCAATCAACACAAGATTCTGTTAAAATGTCTTACATAATTGGTGTACTTTTTCGCATGGAACTATAATAAACTAATAATTCCAGCCTTTGGTGTAATCAAAGTATAGATTGAAAGACGTCATAATGGTTCAATTTGAGTGACATGATCAGACTACCCTCAGAAACGGCGCAAATTTAACTGCCTAATATACATTTGAACTAAAATGACTAACTAAGCACATCCCAAAATCCAATCCAAGTTTTCAGACTGTCTCAGGAAATATGACAAACCCTTGTAGGGCCTTTTTTCAGAAACAATGGAGAATGAAGTGGGGAAAAATCATTTTTGGAAGTTTTTGCCTTACTACCTCATTGGGCTGTTATTTTGTACTCTTTGAAGAAAATTTAAAGTGGGAGGAAAAATAAATTGGGGGGGGGGGGTAATGTCCATGATCACTTCATGAAAGGCTGTCTACCCAAAAGCCCAACTAACTTGATTAGCCCACCGATAGTCCCATGTGGCCGGGTTTCCTTCACTTCTATGTGACATTTGGCCCACATACTCGCTACATTATGATAAGAACCCTAAGGAATTCAGGCTACAAATTACAACATCATGGGTCATGCCGCCTGTGCCACATCGATAACCAACTTGTCATACCTAACCAGACTGATATAAAGGACCTTCAAATCAGCCCCTTCGCTAATTCAAACCTCAGACACCCAAGTTCAACGAACCATAGCACTGAAGATACAGACTCTTAAACATTCCTATGGTAATCTCCCCAATGCTAAATCCTACAAGATTGTAGCTGACATACGGACTCATTCAGAGCTCGTTCAGTGATATCAAGGGGAAGAGAAACTAGTCCGTGCCCAGTTCAATGGCATACTTATGCACCACTGCCAGTACCCGACCTCTTGCAGCATTTTCTGCCAATCCCCAGAAGAGAGACAGTGTAGCCAACCCCATCATTCCGAGGGGGCAAATTTCATAGTCGATGCCAAAATTTCCTGGGGCAAAAGGGTGACAAATGGGCTAAATATACGTCTTTTCCTTCTCGATTTCACCCTCAAAATAATTTTCCAAGGTGGGTACTCTGCCCCTCTCCACCACCCCTGCTGGCTACAACCCTTGGCTATAATGTAAAATTTAACCACCCGGACATGATTATATCAGCTAATTTGATTGGTTATTGATAGGGCAAAATGATGTAATTAGCAAATCAGATGCATAGTAAGAAAAGCTTAAAGGTGCATACAGATATTATTATTAGAAGTCTATTTTGATTGGTTATATAGAGGTTATATTATAATGTAATTTACCAATCCGAGAAACTGTAAAAAGTGGTAGGACCTTTAGGGCTTCCGATAGAGTTGCGGCTTCGGTTACACTCTGATATGAGAAGTGGAGAAGAATGGTCAGGGCCATGATAGAGTTTATGCCATTCAGTGACACAACTTGGGAGAGAAGTAAAATAATTAGATTTAATTTTCACCTTCAGAGTTTCAACCGGAAGTTTCGTGATCATCTGATCATGGCCTAGAAATAAAGGGGTTCTCTTGCCCATGTTTAGCCCTTTAAGCACTGCAGTGAATGTAGGTGCTCATTGAATCTTTCAATTAAAAAAATAATAACTAGATTCTTTAGACCAATTTTGGAATTGGCATAAAGAATGCATTCAAATAAATAAGTCCAAACAGGCCCAGTCTAAGGTCAGTGGCTTTTCAGATTGCTGCCATCATTTGGGAATCATCTTAAAGCCACCTATGTGTTGTAACCTGTACAGAATCTATCAGGGTTAAAAAAAGTTAATGTCTTCATAGTTTGTCCATATTTCCATTTGACCTCAGATGACCTTTGACCTTCATATTTGATCTTTGACCTTAACATATGATGGTTCTGATGTTGCATCTATCATACAAGTTTGGTCACAATTCAACTTCAAAAAAGTTAACTGTTAACTTGATCTCAGGTGACCTTTGACCTCAGTAGACAGCATGTGTGCACCTTCCCATATTTTATAACGACCCAAATTTAGTGGAAATTGCAGGTAGATTCTTTATAGTAGGCAGCTAACATTAAAGGATAAAATGCCCAGATTGCTTAGTCGTAAGACAACCATTTACACATGGACTCTTTGTCCTGCCTGATATAGTGCAAAACACCCATGGGATTCCGTATCAAAGTTGGGTATCTGCCACTAACAGGCGGCACCAATAATCCTTACTGAACATAATTCACAGATCGTACAATAAGGTCACCTAACTAAGCAATAGTGTATTATGATAACTTATGTCATCTAGCACATTGACGGCTGAAGGGATTTACTGTACTCCATAACACCTCGGCCTTCAGGGTCTTTTCTTTCTACAATCTTGGATGTGGAAGGGCCAGCCAACCAAGAAATCCCCAATTTAGATGTCGCCATCATTTAACACAATCTGGACAATGCTAATACATAATATGTTGTCAGCCAATATTTTTCCCTGCAAGTATTAGGAGTTGGATAACCAAATCCAGAGTAAGGGTTGTTACTTTTTTGGTAAACAGTACAAAAAATATGCTTTGAATTTAAAGCAATTATAATGTTAAAGGTGGGTGTTCCAATCTGTGTATCTTGTTCTCCACTTGATTTGAGAGCCTGGCACCTGCATACACTTACCATCAAGTATCGTGGGAAACGAACTTGCAGTTTTGATAATAGAAGCGATAATGCACATTGCAAGGCCCTATTCACTACTGTGCTAATATTGATGGTTAACCACTAAAACGACAGTTTTTTGTTTATATCTTTACAAAGAAGTAGATTTCGAAGCTGAAATTTCAGGACGATAATGAGAAAAATCAGCCTTTCATCTGATATCAAAATTTATACTACTTCCAGTTAAATCAGGGGGGTCCCAGAGGCGATCGGAACAAGCACCTTTAAATCAGCTTGTTGTTTCTATTGGGTGTTGCCAAATTTTATTAGGTTGGCCACCATCACCTGATCTTGAATAAAATAGGAAAACTTTTGGTATTGAGCCACCACCCTAAGAAATCGGCAGCCTCAATGGAATAAACTGCATGTTGAAGGATAGCTAAGGATGTGGTGGCATAATACTGAATTCATCCCTGGTTTTCAAGTGTAAATTTCAAATTGTTTGACACTTTTGTCACTTTCCTGTTCTGGAAAATAGTTGTTCTGCAGGTAATGTTGGAATGCTGGTCCTCATAATAAAACATTTCTGTATGCCCTGTATTGGATTGCCACTAAGCGATTTGTAATGACATTAAATTTGAACTATCCTAAGCTACTAAGTGCTTAGCAACATCAACTTTCTTTTTTGTCTGATGTGTCCAAAGATGCTACCTTGGTTAAGTAAATTAAGCCTACTTTGACTAATTCATGTACCTATCAAGGAGGTCTAGCTGCACCTGTTAAGAAGTAGGACTATCTCATACCCATTCACCTTTCTGAATCATTCGGGTAATGTTAGTAATGACGTTAGTGATATGGGTCATGCACAGGAAGCCGGCAGTCTTGCGCTTGCTGACTTAAGATCTAACCGGGTTTCTTATCTGTTCAGTAACTAGATGATTAAAAGCTAGGTCAAATACCTTTTACAGCATGATTTACATCTGTTGGTATACTCAGCAAGCCAGTCCTTAAAAACCCTGGGGTCTACCACCACCTTTCTATAAGGATCTATGATTGGCTCATTACATGAAAAAAGCTATGAGGAACCAATCAAAACAGACCTGTTTGCACCTTGAGGTAGAATCATAGGATCAAATGGTCTACAGAAAAATAAATCATTTCTGCTAATCGATTTAGTCAAAGTGGAACTTTCCTTCCCATATTTTGGGATTTAATTAATTTAAATTTCTTAAAATTGTTAACTTTTTCACTAAATGATATTTTCCAGCCTAGATGAAAGGTCTTTTAAGCTAAACATCCAGGGATGTGTTTATCACAAAATACCCAATTGCAAACCTCAAAGTGTTTAATAGTTGAGAAAAATGGTTTTAGGTAAAATTGAAAACACCTGGTAATGTAAAATAGAAACAACTCAATCTGCAAAATATAAATTTGATTTCCTTTCATATGCCACCTTATCCGCTGTAGCTCCTAGGAAAAAATGAAAAGTGGGTACTTCCATATTTCTATATATCAACCAAAAATGGGAAAATACTGATGGTGTTGCATATGATTAATGTAACCATGGAGTATCCTCAGGTACTTTTGTTTGTGAATCCTTAACCCATTTTTCTTGTTGGCAGCTCAAAGTACTCTTTCACAAAAGCTTATTTCCAAAACTTCAGTTTATTTTGATGGTGCTTTTTTAGTTTTTAGTTTAACCATAAACAGTGCACCAGGGTCCAGGTCAGGTCCAGGTCAGGTTTCTTTGAGGCTGCTACTGGTATCCTGGTAAACAGTACTACTGTCCCAGGGCCGAGTTGTCGGTAGGTCTAAAACCGTCAACCCCATCGGGTTTTAAGGAAATCCGATGAGGAGCCTAGCTGGTTACCATGGTAGAATGAAAAAGAAGATCTACCTCCAAGGGCGTTAGCTCTATAGAGCTAATGGCGCCATCCAGCACATGCTGCCTTGCATGATGGTGTGGTTGCCCAAAGGCTAAAAAACTGGATTGGCATCAGGAGGGCATCCTGTCAATTATCTTCTGCTCAACGCAAATGCTGAGGAAGGTGAATCCGGCCATCCCTTGTTGCGGGGAAACACCGGATTTAAAACTTTAGGTTTAAGTACTACCAAAGGACCTGTTCAGTAGTTTTTTTTAAAAAAGAGTCCCAAGGTGTTAAACATGTTTGTCCCCGCTAACAAGGGATGGTCGGATTCACCTTACACTCAGCAATACTGCTTTGTGAGGAAAAAGAGAATTTAACCGGATGCCCTTCCTGACGCCAATCCAGTTTTTTTAAGCGGACAAGATAGCTCAATCAGGTAAGCGCTCGACTCCAGTTTATGCTCATCCATCGTATAGGCGTGCGGTCGAGCCCTGTGAGATTCGCCTATCTTGTAATTTCCTTCCCTGACAAGAAATTAACCGCTTGTTGTCTCGATTTACCCATGCATATTTAGGAAGCTGGTCCTGGCTGCGACGGTTTATCTCGATGTATGTTTGCTGATACGGGAAAGCGCTGATCCCGATCTGCTGCATCCCTTGAAATGATGCTAAATGGTTTAGGTATGTGGGCCACAGTGATCAGCGACCATTTGTGAAAGCACTTAGGAGGCCAAGAGCATAAGGCGCTATATAAATCTCTGCTATTATTTTAGTAGCACTTACCTTCCCTGACTTCTAAACATTTGAGCCATTCTCCCATTGATAATTCACCATTGGAATCGGCATCGCAGTAATCCACAATTCAGTTTGCACATCTTGCCCGCTTTGACCGTCTTCAGCTCATCCTTCTTGAACGGTCGGATTTCCTGTTTTTCAAGCAGGTTATTGTTGTTGAGATCTAACTGTCGGAACTTCCACCTTGCCACTCGTTCTTCTGGGCCGACCTGGCTTGTTACGACGGTTGTTGGCCTCTCAGCAACTCTACAAAACAAATAGCAAAATAGCCATTCTTACCAGACGATTGGGTGATGATTGTTAAAAAATAATATATGGCCAGAACCTGCCCAAGTGACATTGTATTTGATTTTAAGAAGTAATCTTTTTTGTATGACTATTTACTTTTTGTGATTTTTTTGTAGCTTGAATTTCCATCCAAACAATAATCATTGGCATAATTACATTACACCTTCACAACTGCTCTGTAAAATGTTTCTTTATTCAAAGCACAATACAAAGTAGGTGCTTAGGGTAATTACGGTATAATGTAATTATGCTTAAATGATTTATCTCACCTATTTTTTGCTTTTTTTAGTTAAAGGGACACCAGATGTTTTGTCATATAGAGGAGCATGCATTGATATTCTGTCATGCATGACAGCAAATAATGACAACATTTTGGGCTTTTTTACTTCTGGCGTGATTTATTAGAGAATAAAAGATAAAATTTGTTGTTTTGCATATCTAATATCAGTCATATTGGATTGGCAGTCCAATATTTGAGTAGTGGATGCCAGTGCGGCTGGAGATATGTGGACACATGGATGCATCATTGTTGATTTGTGATGAACCACCCTGTAACATGTTTGAATCCCTAAATAAAACAATGTATGCATAAAGTTATATACCGTAACACTAATTCATAAATCATAGAAACATAAAATTAATAGAATAAAGCATCACATAAAATACAAATTTTCTAAGCACTAACACAAAGAAAATGCAAAAAAGCAAAATGAGGATAGAGAACATTCAGATTTGATTTGAAAGTTCAACAGACTGAGCTGAGGTGAGCAAATGTCATAGGGGATACTGTTCCATGAGAGACAAAACCGCAAAAGTGCTTTTGAAGAATTGTCTACATGGGGACCAGGTTTCAGCATGAGTTGGCTAAATGTGAGGATAAACAATGCTGGGTAACAATACCTTGCTAAAGGTGGGTAACCGATCGAAAAACTCGTCCCTCCACTTCAGTATATCAAAATTGAGATTTAGTTACCGGAATCAAAAGAAAATCGTTTTTCTCATTACCCAAGCGCAATATTTGGTCAGGAAATGTGTCCTTTAGATTATCACAAAAATGTAATGGGTATACCACATTTATTAATACGCCACAGTCCCGGGGCCAAATTAGCGCCACATTTTGCTTTATATCGAAAACAAAACTGGACGATTATATAAAACCAGCTAAGACCACTCACCCCAGGCCACTTAGATGGCTTAGAAAATGTCTTCCAAACAAAACAATGCACTTGAGCCTGTACAAATACTATATATAGGTTGAATAACTAGTTCATCCGCTGCGGTTGATCCTCTTTTGTCACAAACCAAAATAGCACGCTATATCGACAACCTCGTCCCTCCACTTTAGTATTATCAAAATTGAGATTTGGTACCGTATCAAAAGAAATTTTGTTTTTCTCATTACCCAAGAGCAATATTTGGTCCAGGAAATGTTTCCTTTAGATGTTATCAACAAAAATGTAATGTGCTATACCACATTTATTAATACGCCACAGTCCCGGGGCCAAATTAGCGCCACATTTTGCTTTATATCGAAAACAAAACTGGACGATTATATAAAACCAGCTAAGACCACTCACCCCAGGCCACTTAGATGGCTTAGAAAATGTCTTCCAAACAAAACAATGCACTTGAGCCTGTACAAATACTATATATAGGTTGAATAACTAGTTCATCCGCTGCGGTTGATCCTCTTTTGTCACAAACCAAAATAGCACGCTATATCGACAACCTCGTCCCTCCACTTTAGTATTATAAAATTGAGATTTGGTACGTATTACAAAAGAAATTCGTTTTTCGCATTGACCAAGAGCAATATTTGGTCCAGGAAATGTTTCCTTTTAGATGGTATCAACAAAAGTAATGTGGTATACACACCTTTATAATCACGCACAGTCCCATGGCCAATTTAGCCGCACATTTTTGTTCTACATCGAACAAAATGGACAGATTAACTCAAAAGTTGTAATCAGACACAAAATATAACCACTTCCGGTAAATCTGGGTTCTGGGGAAGAGGCTATTAGCGATCGGGACATGGACCTTTTAAAACACGAGAGCTACTTATGTCATAATAATCAGCTTTAATGCTTACTGGGTGTGTGAAAGCATTGCATTGTCAACCTTCCATGATCAAAATTGATAATTTTCAAAAAAAATACCCACAATTTTACAAAAAGGCTTTCAAAAATCACATTAGACCAATGAATAGTACAAATTTAAAGTTCTACTTTTTCTGAAAATGCAATTTTTGGAAAAAGGTAATGTGTGTTGATACCAAAAATGTTTTTTTTTGAAAAGCAACTGCTGTGGAAGAGCCAAATGTTTCCTCTTTCAATTTGTTTTTTTTTTAATTTTTCAAACCTTCAAGTTCTAAGTGAAGTTATGCAATGAAATGTCTTTGAATTTTAGGGGGGTGCTTATTTTTATTTCGGCCCGAGTGCTATTCTCAGTTTTCCTGAAACATGCAACCAAAAATGCCCTTAGAAACATCCTTTTGCAACCACCTTAAGTAACACCAATACCAAAAATATTTGACCAGCACATCACACCCCTTATCCAAACCCAGCTAGACCCCTCACCCCCAGGCCACTTAGGCTGGCTTAGAAATCGTCTTCCAAGCTAAACAATGCACTTGAGGCCTGTAAAAATACTATATATAGGTTGAATAACTAGTTCATCCGCTGCGGTTGATCCTCTTTTGTCACTAGCATGCTGATTTTGACCTGGGGGTATGTACTTGGGGTTGGATCCATAGGGATGCGCCGCTATTGTGTTAGCTTATTAATAACAATATACGCTTGATTATTTGAAGTCAATGTTACTAAATTTACACCAAGAGCAACTTTTAGTACCATTCAGGCAAAAATTCACCACATTTATTATTTTGCGTATTTTACCAAGATTTGGAGCAAATTGAAAAGGTGGGATTTCCTATGTACCAAATTGTGAGGAATTTATGGGAAAATTATGTATAATAATCATTGGATACCCAGAAAATAAGTTTGCATTGAATTTCCATGTCTCATCCATACCTGCAAGATTGTAGCTTCAAGAGCATAAATCTTGCATGTTATTTGACCATTTTTATCCTATTTTTGAGATAATATCACAATCCCGCGGAGTTCTCAAGTTTTTGGTTTGCAGTAGGGACGTGCCTCTGAGGTATGGAAGAGGAGCGCTATTTATTCACCAATTTTTTGCCAAAAAGACCCATAGATATAATAGAGATGCCAAATTGGGGCCGCTACATGAACCTCAAATTTGCTATTTTTTTCTAAAAATGTTGACAGTTTAGCAAATTTTGAAAATTTGGCTTCAGATTGAGAGAAACTGACTAATTGCCAACATTTTTTGAAAATTTGGCTTCCGATTGAGGAAATTTGACTTTTTCAAACAAATTCATAACATTTTGAAAAAAGACCATGCTATACCAAAATTGGCATTGAAAGGGTCAGTGATTATTTACCATATATAGGCATAGCATCCATAACATCGCTTACATTCTAAGCAGGCCCCTTAGGATAATGGCCATAAGCTCTAGAGCACATTATTTACTTAACATAAGGAGTGAATTGGAGGACCGCTGGTGATGTCTGTTATCTTGGTCTACTAGGTTGTCTACACAGGTGCATCAGAAGGCTGTCTAAACGAGCTGGGTAATTAGTTTGTGAGCTCCACAACCCAAGTATGAGGGCAGGTTTGTACAAGCACCTCAAATCGACAATGAAAATAGTACAGCGGGCAGCATGCGCAGTGAACTGAAAGATGGTCCTGCACCATGTGATGAATGGAATTGTGGAAGTCGGCTTTTCCCGAAATTGTCTTTACCACCCATGTTAAAGTTGCCTCAGAGAAGAGATTTTTGAATATACCTTTGTGTATTTATTGAAAATTTCAACTAGAACTAAAGATAGTAACCTTAAAATGCCCAATCCAAAGTTGAGTGTATCGGAATATTTTCGTTGCATGCAGTAAACATTGATGTGTAGTATACAGTGCCATAGGGATTTACTGTGTATAACTACATTTCCGGATCCGGAAATTTATAACAAAGTTGCGATTTTTATATGAAGGACTGCGATTTGAGCTTAACTATCTCACACAGTGATTAATATAGGACAAGGCATTTGTATATTCAAAAAAACACATTTGTAAAATTGAGGGCGCCCCTCCTCGGGAATCTCTGAGTCAGCCTTTAAACTGGGGTTTCAGGGGCGAAAATTCCTTGAAAGAAGTTGGGGAATGAAAATGAAGTTTAGTTGAGGATTGAAGTACAAGCCTAATGGTATGCACTCAGTCAGCCGCTTGTTCATCCTAGACCTCCTGGTTGCCAAGCTAATTGAAGGCTATAGGATTTTCTCATCCATTACTTTCAAACTTTCCGGATTTGAAGGAAAAAAAACAAATACATCGGTGCCATTGCAGTTTGTAATGATAGGTCTCATATGACCTTTGACCTTGGCATGGGGACTCGCATACTAAAGGTATACGGGGATGTACCGCTCCAGTAGGTCATTTTTTATGCGAAATCCCCAGACATGGTTTTTTATGAGAAAATCTTAGACATGGTTGTTTTTGAGAAAATTCGTAGAATGGGTGGTGTTTTTTCATGAGAATCCTTAGACATGGGTTGCTTTTTATGAGAATTCCAGACATGGGTCCCATTCCCCCAAACTGACCTCAAAGCCAAATTTTGGAAAAATGGTATATATTTGAAGCAAAATCCTTAGAAAGGGTATGACCCTTTAAAAATGGGGTAAGGGTTTCAAGTTCTCCACGCAGCAATCCCCGACAAAACCAAACATCCGAGTATCCCCCCAAAAGTGTTTTACCCCATGGGAGAAGGGAGGGAATATAATTATTGGAAGAGCTCATTAACAGTATTGTGGTATTTTGGCTGAAGATCAATTCCAAGAATGAGCAGTGGAGTCATAAGGACTGTAGTGAGGTTTATTTTTGGATGAAGTTGACTTTCTTTTGTGGTGTTTGTAAGAAGTCAGAGGTCATACCTGATGAAAAAGTATCAAGGATAATGCAAGAGCTCCGAGGCAAAATTTGTCTTGGACAGATGCAGTAACCACAACAACTTGCATGGTTTACATAATTCAAGCTGGTAATGAATGCATCAAATGGTTTACATAATATTGGAATGGGTGTGGAAGGAATTCAGCACTACCTTTCACATAGCTTACACGCGGTTAGGGTTAGTATACTTATAGTTCACTGACATGGTGGTTGAGTTAGCTGGGGGTATGGTGTACACAGAGGGTGATTTGAATCAATCAATAATGCATTGCACTGTGCATATACTTACGTAATAAACAAATTCAGTACTTAGGGATAAAAAGTATAACCTAAGAAAGTTAAAGAAAGAAATGGGATTTTTGTGGAGCACATGACCTTATTGAGGTATGATTTGCCAAAATGGGGATTGTGGGGATTGATTCAAGTACACCCTCTGGGTGTAAACATTATGTAAGAAAACAACACATGAAAAAGCTTTGTTTTGTCAAACAGATGATTATGTGCAACCAATCGTTTAGGGTCAAAAACAGCAATTTTTCAGAGAGAAAAAAGTGAAGTTAGTTTTCAAAAATCATGTTTGAAGGTCAGGTTTACGGGGTACTTTTTAAAAGGCATTTGAAATTGATTTTGAAAGCATACTAACGACCTTGTTTATGTGGGTTTCACAGCAGTTTGACCCCATACAAATGGTCTCCTATTTTGGAACAATTTTTAAAGCAGTTGGCATGATGCAATTCTGACAATACTATTCTGAGTAGCTTTAAACTGAAAACATCTAGTTCAACAATTGCACATATGAGACAAACTAACGTGTATGCTAATAAAGGTATTTGCAATCGCGCACCTCATTTTAGTTTATGGTCGCTAGATATCCCCGAAAAAAAAGCTTAATTCTCAAATTTAAGACAATTCTGACAGTGCCATTTTGATTGTTATGCGTGAATGTTGTCTTATGCTTACCCCATAGGCTACTGTGTTGTAATTTGTCCATTTATACCACAGAAATACCAAATTAGAATTTTATTACGAGCAGATCGAAATGCACGAAAGATTAGGTGTACTACTCAAGCCAACTGTTCAGATGGATATAAACAAATTTCAACTTTTATGAGGTAAGTCGGGGACAAAGCTGGGGATCACAAACCCCTTTAACATAGACTGTGTAATGACAAAAATCAATGTGCTGTTCTTAGCCAATCAAATCACTGTCTTATAGAAATGTTTATGAAACAAGTTATTACCCATCACTTTGTGACGTTTCAATAAATTAGTGCCTCCATCATCTGTGTGTCACCATTCAATTATTACTTATAAGAAAGTGATCCTTCTTGCTACCCATTGAATCGTTATAATTTTCCGAAACAAAAGCAATATTAAGAGCATTAATTATGCACTAGAAAATAAACCAGAATAAGGTTCAAGTATCATAAAATTCACTGAAGTGCTCAGGACATCGCTGTGGAGTGCCTTAAGGTGGGTTCTACTTCATTGTTAGGACGTCTGAAAAGGGGGGGGACGTAAAGCGTTTCGACGAACATGCTTTTTGTACGCTTGCAGTATGTTGATGCATCCCGCAAAGCATGTTTGAAAGGACTAGGGCGGCCAACGTCTCGCAAGAAGTATGAACCCCCCAATAAGGCTGCACAAAACAGCTAATAAAGACAGATGGACATGGACGATTTATTGAAAAAGTTTCATAAATCCAGGGAAGAAAAAGAAAGATTGGAAGAAGTTGATTTTAGAAGCAGGAGGGGAAACTGAGGATCTTGAGGAAAACTGTGAGAGTTTGTGAGAATGGGTAGGATTATTGGCATCAAATCACCGACGTCTCCGACAACTGGCTCTAACGAACCCGAGCCATCTGGTGATGAAGGCGAGAGATCAACCACTACACTCAACCTTGCCATCCCCTTATACACAATGGATGTACAAAATGTGGTTGGAATGCCGTTTCACTACTGAAATTTTTTGGATAAAAACTGTGGAAGAATTTGGTACATGTTATATAATGTTCTACACTTTCAAATACTAAAAAATGCACCCATAAAATATTAAAGTTACAATAATTGCCATATAAAATTCTACAGGTACCAACTTTTTAAAAGTCGTTGTATTTGTGACAAATAAAGGTATCAAAAGTAACATAGGAGTGGGTGGATATTTCATTGCATCTTTAGAGCATTATAAATTAACACCATGCCATTTGGTTTATACCAGAGTGATCCTTCTTGGTACAATATAAGCTGTTGGATGACAAAACAGGAGAATATCAAACAAGTGTTGATTAATAGTCTAGACTTAAGTGACAAGAAACCGGATTGATCTATTATTGGATGAGGGTAGTGGGTGGACAAGTGGATGCATTGTATAACTGGCTTGTAGTCTTTGCTTTTATAAACTCTAGACGGTTCTCTTGTCTTCCTCGCCAAACGCCTTATTTATTTTTCTTCCCTCCCCTATTCCCTTCTACTGTTCCTTCCTTTTTTCCCTCCTATCTTCTCCCTTCACCTCTTTTCCCTTCCACCTCCCGTCACAAATACAAATCTTGGGCCAGTGGTTCTTCTGAGTATGAGGTGAATTGAACAATGGGTAAAGAAGTATATATTAGTCCAGTAAGTGCAGGGTTAACATTTTTGTCATACACAGATACACACTCAAACAGACACACAAACTACTAATCCTTAAGTGCCATTCTGCTTAGCAGGCGACACAAAAAGGGAACATATTTAGGAATTGGGCCTTGCAATGCGAATTGAGATTTCCAAAAAGAATCCTGTATATTTTCCTTCCAGAAATTAACTGAAGTTTAGAAAATTAAGCAAAAAAGTGTAACAAGATAGGCCTTCGTACTGTTAACCCAAATATTTTGAGATTGAATGATAACCTAAAAACGGTAGTACCAGGATTTTACATAAATTATGCTTTGTACAAAATGGGACATTACAGGATCAAATTTCTCCTGAAAAATGAAAATTGTGTAATATGTCACAAAATGGTACTTGGATCAACTTTTCCAGTTTTACACCCACACACGTAACACAAAATTGAGGAAAAAATGAAGAAAAAAAACTTTTAAGATGACTCAGTATGGCAATGGGTTGCTCTGGGAGTGTGTTTCAATCTTTATAAACTGATACCACATGATTAAAAACTCCACTTACAAGCAATTATGTGATGTATCGCTCAAGTTGGAGGGTTTTTACACTTTTCTTCAATGACAAAAAAACAACAACTGCATACTTGGAAATCATGTAGGTACCGCATTCGACCTATTTAGCGCCCCGGGCGCTTAAGTCACTCGTTTTAGGGGGGCGCTAATTTTGGCACCCTCGCGTAAGTTACTGTTGACCGCAAAATCCCTATTAGAAAGCTTTAAAAACAACACGCCTGCTACACCTAACTTCTATGTAAGCATTGGTACGTTTCTTTTACACAATGCTTTAACTAATGGATTTTTAAATGAAAATGTTAGCAGTATAGTGAGGCCTCCCAAGTGAGCACACTCGCGTTAGTTTATTACAGCATGATTATAGGTAGTTGTCGCCACGCCCAAGGGAGATTATTAAACCCGAAAGCCGCAGCAGAAAAAATCGGGAGATCCATCAGTCTAGCAATAGATACGCAGCGCAATTGAGTGTAGGGAAATGTCCCAATAAACCTGATGTACGAGCTGTAATTGTCGGCGAACTTTTAATATACCTAGACTAAAAATATGATCAAAGAGAATTGGACAATAAAACAACCAAAATAAAACAATAACATGGAACTCTTTTTAGTACAAAGGACTCACATAAAAACAAAAAATGGTATAGGACCAAATTAGATGCAATGGGGAAATCCCCAATCTCCGATAAACATGTGTTCTGTATCTTCAGTTTCTGGAAAGGGCCTGGTGATTTTGTCTTGTGTGGCTATCAAATAATACGTAGTATATATCACACGTTCCAAGCCTTTCTTTTTGTATTCAGATTGTAACTACCATAAGATATGTATTTATTTGCTCCAGCAATAGTCAATTAATAGGTTTTATCGTGGTAAGATAAACCAAAATGTTGAAAATTTCATCACAAAATTGTTTCCCACCCCTACAAAAAATAGTATAATCACAAATTTGCATGGAATGCCGACGGTCAGGTGCAACATTTCAAGTCTCATCACGCCTTGTGAAGTCGCTATAGGGCAGGTGGGCAGGTCAAGAAAGTTGAATGAGATGAGATATTGAAGGTCAGTGCCGTACGTTCAGAAAAACATACATAATTATCGTGTCACATCCTTCAAAATTTTAATTTGGAAATCTCAACATACAACATAATATTGAAGTTGAATTTCATGAATGATATGAGTGAAGGGGAACTTTATTTTTTGCATTGTATTTTGGAAGGTCACATCGCATGTTTCATCATGAAAAACAGGTATGTATAGGACTACGTATGATAATAATAATATATCACGTCATAATGAATGTCGAATGTGATTGGCCAAAGATAATTTACCTGTACCAGTTCGGATGCATGATTGACAGATTTCGCTGTTCACTCACCATCGGATATAGCTAGTACGTGATTCGCAGCAGGTCTCAAAGATCCAATTTTCTTGAAGTTTACATCAAAACCATTCGTGAAAATAACAATGAAAGACTATGTAAAACATATACAGATTGCATTTTTAGAATTGCTGGCAGCTTTTGATGCCCAAAACAGTGTCTCAAATATTTTGAGAGCTACTTTTAACGGTAACCAGTTAATGATTTCCGAAATTGATAACATTAACAGCACATGCCATCGGTTTACCTCCAATCTTTTAATCCCCCCAGAAAATCTAAAACTTCTCGAGTCTACCAGCTACCTTACCGTGTCTCCTAATTTTGATCGATCTCTTCTTTCCGTTTAACGCCGAACCGATATATAAATGTTGGATATTTCCTAGTATAAATGCATAAACACGCCGTCGGATGACGTCCGCACCATAGCAATTGCGCAAATTGCGTGAAGTAGCCGTCTTGATTTCTTCCAATATAATTGATATATCGCAGCATTGGCTACAGTGTGGATGTATTTACCATGTTTGCAGGTGTTAAATATAACCTTGAAAAATGTCAATATTAGCCTGAGAAATACGCTGAAAGGTACTAGTACAAATTAAAAAAAAATCGGGACTCAAAGTGGAGTGTTCAGAGCAGTGAACCTCTCCGAAATGGGGGGGGGGGCGGTTAATTGAGACATGTTTTGCAAGTCGGCAATGGTCCGAGGGGGCGCTTATAAGTGGAGGGGCGCTAAATAGGTCGAATACGGTATTGTACTCTATAGACCTGTTTCAACATATTGATATGACATGTGCCAGGTACACTACTCTCTTAAAATGAAAGTGAAAAATCACTCTGAATTTCGGAGTAATTTTAAATTAACTCTAATCGAGTGGCTTTTAGCTCTAAAAGAGCGAGAAATGCAACCTGACACCTTAACTCGAGGGTTAACCGAGCTCACTCTGTTACCGAGTGGCTCAAAATGCCACTCTTCTTCGAAGTGAAGCCCACTCTGAACTCTTATTGAGCGGCTTTTAGCTCTAAAGAGTGAGAAAATGCTCTTTTTCGGAGTGAACTAATAGCCAATCAGAACCGCCGCAAATCGCGTGATTATTTTCGAACAACATGGTGGACGAGTTAGGCGAGACCGTCAGCAAATGGTTGACCGAAGTTGAAATTAGTGAAGAAATCATAGAGATCTTTACGGGTGAGTATATTTTATGTGTCGGTCACAATTCATAGCATTTACAGAAATGTTATTTACTGTAATATCACTCGTAAATACGGTAGTCTGCGCCAGGCTAGGCCAGGCCTGTGCATGTACAAAACGCACAATCATGCATGTCACAGGCATGCATGCCATGATCATGC